>JAUELO010000365.1:508346-526034 GCA_032357855.1 Amphibolips quercusostensackenii
ATCGGTCAGGTCCACCAAGTAACCTTCTTGAAATCCAGGCACCACCCTCTCGCCTCTGCCATTCAACGCACCACACCTTTGATTAAGTCGGGTCGACACATAACCTGTACACCCCGGCTTGTATCAAAAATTTAAAAAAAAAATGTGAAAAAATATTCTAGTAAATTTATGAGGTATCTGAATAAATTTAAGAGATATTTAGAGGTTTTAAAACGATTCAAAAATAATTTTAAACTTGAAAAAGTTTTGAAAAATTTGCAACACAATGTAGATTTTTGACGATTTTGAAATAAGATTGAAATTAATAAATCAATATAAATATTAATTTAAAATAAAATTAAAAATTAAAGATTTGAAGAAAATTATTTTAATTTTCCAGAATTTTTTTAAAATTTTAGGAAAAATTTGAATCATTCTGAAAGATTCAATTTAAAAAAAAAAGCTTTTCAAAAATTCGGAAAGGATTCAGGAGCATAAAAAAATGTATTTGAGAATCCTGGAAAAATTTCGAATGATTTTTTATTTTGAAAAATTAATTAAAAGAGAAAATTAAGAAATAGCAAAACATCTCAAATGATTTCCTAAATTTCAAAAAATAATGTATAATATTTTAAAACAAAATGTAAGAAAATATTTGAATAAGTTTATGAGGTATCTAAATGAATTTGAGAGATATATACAGGTTTCAGAACGATTTTAAAATAATTTTAAACTTGAAAAAGTTCTTAATTTTTTTCAACAAAATGTAGATTTTTGACAACTTTGAAATAAAATTAAAATTAAAATGTTAATATAAATATTAATTTAAATAAAATTAAAAATTAAAGATTTTAAAAAAACTATTTTAATTTTGCAGAATGTTTAAAAATTTTAGGTAAAATTCAAATCATTCTGAAAGATTCGATTTAAAGAAAAAGCTTTTTAAAAATTCAGAAAGGATTCAAGAGAATAAAAAAAATATTTTTGAGAACCCCGGAAAAATTTTAAATTATTTTTTATTTTGAAGGATTAACTTACACAGAAAATTAGGAAAAAGCGAAACATTTTAAGTGATTTCCTAAATGGGAAAAAATAATGTGAAAGATTTTAAAACAAAATGTAAGAAAATATTCCAGTAAAATTATGGGGTATCTGAATAAATTTAAGAGATATTTAGAGGTTTCGAAACGATTTAAAAATCATTTTAAACTTGAAAAAGTTTTAAAAAATTTGTAACACAATGTAGATTTTTGACGATTTTGAAATAGAATTAAAATTAAAATATCATTATGAATATTAATTTGAAATAAAATTAAAAATTGAATATCTAAAGAAAATTATTTTAATTTTGCAGAATTTTTTTAAAATTTTAGGAAAAATTTGAATCATTCTTGAAAGATTCGATTTATAAAAAGGCTTCTTGAAAATTCGGAAAGGATGCAAGAGAATAAAAAAAATATTTTTGAGAATCCCGGAAAAATTTTGAATTATTTTTGATTTTAAAGAATTAATTTTAAGAGAAAATTGAGAAAAATCGAAACATTTCAAATGATTTCCTAAATTTTAAAAAATAATGTGTAAGATTTAAAAAAAAATGTAAGAAAATATTCGAGTAAGTTTATGAAGTATCTGAATAAATTTAAGAGATATATACAGGTTTTAGAACGATTTTAAAATAATTTTAAACTTGAAAAAGTTTTAAAAAATTTGTAACACAATGTAGATTTTTAACGATTTTAAAATAAAATTAAAATTAAAATATTAATATAAATATTAATTTAAAATAAAATTAAAAATTAAAGATTTTAAGAAAATTATTTTAGTTTTGCAGAATTTTTGGAAAATCTAGGAAAACTTTGAATTATTAAAAAAATATTCAGAAGGTATAGAAATTTTGAAAACATTGAAAAATAATTTTAAACTTGTAAAGATTTTAAAACATTTTTGTTTCAAATGTATATTTTTGAAGATTTTTTAAGATATCAAAAAAAAAGGTTTAAAGATAATTTAAAAATGTGACCAAGATTCCTGAGAAAATTTATAATGGTTTGTTACTTAAAACACTTAATTTCAAGAGAAGAATATTTCAAAAGATTTTTAAACATTTCTTATTTAAAAAAAAACTTCGAGTCACTTTGGAAAATTTAATAGATATAAGAATTTTAGAAGTTTAAAAGTGATTAAAAATATTTTAAGACTTTGAAATATTTTAGAAAATTAATCAAATATTTTTTAATATCTTTCAAACTTCTAAAACTTTTAATGAATAAGTAGTTTTTCGAAATGTGTATTTTTTATTGATGAAAACGTATATTCGAAATTACATACATTTTTTCGAAATACACAATACAGATATAAGTGAACTGGAATCTTCTATAAATTCCATATAAATTAATTATTGATCATTTTTTGTAAAAAATCAATAATATTATGAGCATCCATTTTAAAGAACTCCAGTAGCTTTCCGATATTGGCCAAAGTGCTCCAAATACTGCTGAATCGTATCCATCGGTTGATATATTTCGTTCATACGGCTCTGAAATATGACATCGATTATTTTGATTCATTTTATTCTGCTAAAAAATTACTTGAATCAATTACATATTGTAAAATAGGAGGCAAATGAAAATCCCAGAGCTGGCCGAAAAGTCACGAAAAATAAAATTCTCGAGAATGTAAAATTCTCAAATTAGAAAATTCCAAAATAATAAAATTTCTAAACTGGAAAACTTTCAAATAATAAAATTCCGCAACGACTGAAAAATTTCGAAAAATAAAATTCCACAATTATAAAATTTTGGAATAATAAAATTCTTGAATAATAAAATTTCCGGACAATTACATTCCGGTATAACAGAAAAATCGTGAAAAATAAAATTCCTCATTTGGAAAATTCTCGAATGATAAAATTTCCGAATAATAAAATTCCCGAATTGGAAAATTCTTAAATATGAAAATTCACGAATAAGGAAAATTCCCAAATAATACAATTCCAGGAGGATTGAAAATTGCAGAAAAATAGAATTCTCGACACTGTGAAATTCCCGGATAATGAAATTTCAGATTTGAAAAATTCCATAATAATAAAATTTTCAAAAAAGAAAATTTTCCTGAATTGGAAAATTGCCACACAATAAAATTCGGGGACGATTGGAAAACCCTGTAAAATAAAATTTCTAATTTGGAAAATTCTCCAATAATGAAATTTTCAAATAATAAAATTCCCGCATTGGAAAATTCTTAAATATAAAAATTCACGAATTGGAAAACTTCCAAATAATACAATTCCAGGACAATTGAAAATCGCGGAAAAATAGAATTCCCGACACTGTAAAATTTCCGAATAATGAAATTTCTGATTTGAAAAATTCCATAATAATAAAATTTTTGAATAAGAAAATTGTCCTGAATTAGAAAACTGCCACACAATAAAATTCGGGGACGATTGGAAAACCCTGAAAAATAAAATTTCTAATTTGGAAAATTCTCCAATAATAAAATTTTCGAATAATAAAATTCTCGCATTGGAAAATTCTTAAATATAAAAATTCACGAATTGGAAAACTCCCAAATAATACAATTCCAGGAGGATTAAAAATTGCAGAAAAATAGAATTCCCTACACTGTGAAATTCCCGGATAATAAAATTTCAGATTTGAAAAATTCAATAATAATAAAATTTTCAAATAAGAAAATTTTCCTGCATTGGAAAACTGCCACACATAACATTCAAGGACGATTGAAAAACCCTGAAAAATAAAATTTTGAAACTGTAAAATTCCCGAATAATAAAATTCTCGATTTGGAAAACTTTCAAATAATAAAATTCCGTAGCGACTGAAAAATTCCAAAAAATAAAATTTCCCAATTTGAAAATTTCAGAATAATGAAATTCTTGAATAACAAAATTTCCGGACAATTACATTCTGAGATGACAGAAAAATCCTGAAAAATAAAATTCCTGATTTGGAAAATTCTCGAATAATGAAATTTCCGGATAATGAAATTCCCAAATTAGAAAATTCTCAAATATAAAAATTCCCGAATAATGAAATTACAGATTTGAGAAATTCCACAATAGTTAAATTTTCAAATAAGAAAATTCAAGACACTGTAAAATTCCTGAATTGGAAAACTGCCACACAATAGCATTTCTGGACGATTGAAAAACCCTGAAAAATAAAATTTTTCAACTGTGCAATTTACAAATAATAAAATTCTTGATTTGAAAAACTTTCAAATAATAAAATTCTGCAACGACTGGAAAATTCCGAAAAATAAAATTCTCCAATTGGAAAACTCCGGGATAAAAAAATTCTTGAACAACAAAATTTCCGGACAATTACATTCTGGGATGACAGAAAAATCCTGAAAAATAAAATTCCTGATGTGGAAGATTCTTGAATAATAAAATTTACGAATAATAAAATTCCTGAATTGAAAAATTCTTAAATATAAAAATTCAAGAATTGAAAAACTCCTAAATAATACAATTCCAGGACGATTAAAAATTGCAGAAAAATAGAATTTCCGACATTGTGAAATTCCCGAATAATGAAATTTCAGATCTAAAAAATTTTATAACAATGAAATTTTTGAATAAGAAAATTCCCGACACTGTTAAATTCCTGAATTGGAAAACTGACACACAATAACATTCGGGGACGATTGAAAAACTTTGAAAAATAAAATTTTGAAACTGTGAAATTCCCGAATAATAAAATTCTCGATTTGGAAAACTTTCAGATAATGAAATTCCGCAACGACAATTACATTCCGGAATAACAGGAAAATGCTGAAAAATAAAATTTCTAAGTTGGGAAATTCTTGAATAATAAAATTTCCGAATAATAAAATTCCCAAATTGGGAAATTATTAAATATAAAAATTTTCGAATGGGAAAACTCCCAAATAATACAATTCCGGGACGATTGAAAATTGCAGAAAAATAGAATTCCCGACACTGTGAAATTCCCGAATAATGAAATTTCAGATTTAAAAAATTTCAGAATAATAAAATTTTTGAACAATAGAATTTTTAAATTAGAAAATTTTCAAAAAATAAAAATCCCGACAATGTTCACTTCCCAAATTGAAAAACTTCCACACAATAATATTCGGGGACGATTCAAAAGTCCTGAAAAATAAAATGTTGAAACTGTGAAATTCCCGAATTGGAAAATTCCCGAATAATAAAATTCTCGGATTGGAAAACCTTAAAATAATAAAATTACGCGACGACTAAAAAATCCCAAATAATGAAATTCCCAACCCTGTAAAATTCTGGAGACTGTGAAATTCCCAAATTAAATTCCTAAATAATAAAATTCCTGAATAATGAAACTTCCGGATGATAACATTCCGGGACGACAGAAAAATCCTGAAAAATAAAATACCCGACAATGTGAAATTCTCGACACTGTGAAATTCCCGAATAATAAAATTTTTGAATAATGAAATTTTAGATTTGAGAAATTTCAGAATAATAAAATTTTCGAATAATAAAATTCCCGAATGAGGAAATTCCCGAAAAATAAAATACCCGAATTGAAAAACTCCCGAAAAATAAAATACCCGAATTGAAAAACTCCCAACTAATAACATTCCAGGACGATTGAAAAATTTTAAAAAATAAATTTTTGACACTGTAAAATTCCTAAATAATAAAATTCCCGAATCAGAAAATTCCTGAATAATAAAACTTTCAACAATAAAATTTCCGGATAATAACATTCCGGGACGACAGAAAAATCCTGAAAAATAAAATTTTTGACAATGTAAAGTTCCTGACACTGAAATTCACGAACTGGAAAATTTCCGAATAATAAAATTCCTGAATCATAAAATTTCTGGATAATAAGATTTCTGAACAATAAAATTCTAGAATTGGAAAATTTCTGAAAAATAAAATTTCCAGATAATAAAATTTCCAGACCTTATAATTCCTGATTTGGAAAATTCCAGAAAAATAAAATTCATGCGACCGTGAAATTCCCGATGTGAAAAATCCCCTAACAATAAAATTCCTGAATGATAAAACTCCCGAAAAATAAAATTGCCGATTTGGAAAGTTCTCGAAGAATAAAATTTCCGAATAATGAACTTCTCGACTTGGAAAAATTCCCGAATAATAAAATTCCCGAATGAGAAAACATCCAAATAATAATATTCCGGGACGACAGGAAAATCCTAAAAAATGAAATTTCCGAAAATGTAAAATTCCTGACACTGTGAAATTCCCAAACAGGAAAATTTCCGAATGATAAATTTCCTGAATAATGGAATTTGTAGATAAAAAAATTTCAGAACAATACAATGCCACAATTGGAAAATTTCCAAATAATAAATTCCTGAATTATAAAACTCCCGAGAAATAAAATTCCCGATTTGGAGAATTCTCGAACAATGAAATTTTTAAATAATAATAAGATTCTTGAATTATAAAATTTTCAAAGAACAAAATTCCGGGACCACTGAAAAATCTCAAAAAATAAAATTCGCGACACACATAATTTCTGAATTGGGAAATTCCCGAGACAGAAAAATTCCAGTTGGAAAAATTCCCAAATAATAAAATTTAAGAATTGGTAAATTTCCGATTTGGAAAATTTTTGAATGATAAAATTCTCGAATAATTAAATTTCCCATTAATAAAATTTCCGAATTAAAAAACTCTTAAATAATAAAATTGCGGGACGACAGAAAAGTCCTGTAAAATGAAATTCCCGGCACTGTTGAATTCCTGACACTATGAAATTCCCAAAATGAAAAATTCCTAAATAATATAATTCTGAATAATAAAATTCTAGAATTGGAAAATTTTTAAATAATAAAATTCCAGAATTATAAAATTCTCAAACAATAAAATTTCCGATCTGGAAAATTCCTAAATAATAAAATTGCCGAATTATAACATTCCCGAAAAATTGAATTGCTGAATTAGAAAATTCCCGATTTGGGAAATTCTCGAATAATAAAATTCCGGAATTGTAAAATTTGCAAATAATAAAATTCCCGAACTGGAAGACTTTCAAATAATAAAATTTTGGGACGACTGAAAAATCCTAAAAAAATGAAATTCCCAACACTGTGAAATCCCTAAATAATGAAATTTACGGATAATTAAATTTCCCGGAAATAAAATTCGCGAATGATAACATTTTTAGATTATAAAATTATAAAATTATAATAAATTATAAGTTATAATAAAATTATGGAATTAATTATAAAATTTTACTATTCGGGAATTTTACAGTGTCGGGAATTTCACATTGTCGGGTATTTTATTTTCCAGGATTTTTCTGTCGTCCCGAAATGTTATTATCCGGAAATTTAATAATAATAAAATAAAAATTCCAAATAATAAAATCACCAAATGATAAAATTCCTGACTTATAAAATTCCCAAATAATATAATTCCTGTATCAAAAAATTTCCGAATAACAACATTCCTAACAGTTTATAAATTTGTAATGTTACCTAATTTCAAAATTCCCGACAGAAAATTGCCGAATAATAAAATATCCAAACCTGAAAATTTCCGAATTTAAACCATTTTTTAAAAATAAATATTATTTATTAACTTTAATATAAAAAACAAATATTTTTAAAAAGAAAAAAAATTTTCAAAGTTTAAAGTTTTTGAAATTATTGTTTAAATTTCAAATAACAATAATTGTAAAAAATACATATTTCTGGAATTTTTTTTATTGTTATTTTAAATTTAAACAATTTGAATAAGGAATTTTCTATTCGATAATTTTTATATTTAGTAATATTATAACCTTTCAGAAATTTTATTATTCGGGAATTTGAACATTCGAGAATCTTACCATTCGGGAGTTTTATTACTCGGAAATTTTATTATTCGGGAATTTCACAGTATTGGGAATTTCATTTTTCGGGATTTCTAAATCGCCTTTATTGAAAAAATTAAATTTTTTTTTAAACAAATATTTATTCATTTAAAATACAATAATGAAATATTTCTATAAAAAAAATTATCTTTAATGTTTAAAGTTTCTAAAATTATTGCTTGAATTCAAAATGACAATAATGAAACAGAATTTTTTTCCAGAAATATATATATATATATATATATATTAATTATTGTTGCTTTGAATTCAAACAGTATTTTTGAAACTTCAAACATTACAAATAATTTTTCAAATAAAATTATTTTATTATTGTATTTTTTAATAATAAATAATATTTATAAATAAAATTTTTTAATTGTTTTCATTCCGAAATTTTCTAGTTCGAATATTTTATAATTATGCAATTTTCTGTCAGGAATTTTATTCTTCAGGAATTTCTCAATTTGGAAATATTATTATTTGGCAATTTTCCATATGGGGATTTTTACAGGGTCGGGAATTTTATTTTTCGGTATTTTTTAGTCGTCCCACATTCAAAAAAAAAAAAATTTCGAAATAGAAAATTCTCGAAATGATGAAATTGCCAAAGCATAAGAATCCCGAACTGGAAAATTCCCGAATTTAAACAATTAAAAAAAAATGTTTTTACTAAATATTATTTATTTATTGAGATTACAGTAATGGAATATTTACAAAATAATCTTAAAAAACTTTGCTTCAATCGAAATATTCTATTATTGTATGATTATTAATAAATAATAATAATTGAAGAACAATCCTTTTCAATTGTTCAAATTCGTGAATTTTAGTGCTGAATATTTTATAATTCGTCAATTTTGTATCGGGAATGATATTATTTGAAAATTTTTTTAATTTGATAATACTATAAAACGCCGATAATTTTATTATTCGAGAAAAATAAAATTCGGGAAAAATAAAATTCCTGATACTGCAGAATTTCCGAATCTAAAAAATAATTTTTTTTTTTATAAATATTTTTTTTATTAAAAATACAACAATCAAATTTCATTATCAAATTTGATTATTTTATTCTTAATAAAAAAAATATATTGATAAAAATGTTAATTGGTTAAATTTAAGAATTTTCTATTTCGGGAATTTTCTATTTCGGATATTTTATAATTCAGCAATTTTCTTCCGGGAAATTTATTATTCGGGGCTTTTATAATTTTGAAATTTTATTTTTCAAGAGTTTTATTATTGGGAGATTTTATTATTTGGTAATTTTCGAATTCGAGGATTTCATTACTTCGGAATTTTCTAATTGCGAAATTTTTCAGTGTAGGGAATTCTATTTTTAGAATTTTTCAGTCGCTTCATAAAAATTCCAAATTAGGAAATTCCCGAACAGTTTATAATATCACCGAAATTGGAAATTCTTGATCCATAAAATTCCCGACAGAAAAATGTCAAATTATAAAATATCTGAACTAGAAAATTAAAAAATTTAAACAATTAAAAAACTGTTTTTTTTTTTCATTAAAAATTCGATTTTTGAGAACGTTTTCGTAATTTTTTGTTAATACCATTCACATTTTTAAAGAAAATGTTTTATCCAACAATATATATTTTTTAATTATTGTTATTTTATACTCAAACAATAATTTTTTAAACTATAAATAAAATTTGTTTTTATAAAAAATATCTGATTATTTTATTTTTAATGAATAAATCGTATATAAATTTTTTTTTTTAAATATTTCAATTCGGGAATTTCTTATTTCGGATATTTTATAATTCGCCCTAGAAAAGTGCCGATTTAAAAAATATTTGACACTTAAAACTTTTTCACTAAGAAAATTTCGAAATTCAAACTATTAGAGAAATTGTTTTTAAATGAATGTTATTTATTAATTAAAAATACAACAATGAAATATTTTGTTCTAAGACATTTTTTGTGCAATGTTTTTTTTTAATTATTGTTTTAATTTTAATTCAAAATAATAAAAAAAAATACAATAAACATTAGAAAAAAATGTTTTGTGATGTAAATATTTTATGATTTTTAAAAATATATAATATTTATTCTGAAAAATTTTTCAGTTAATTTAATTCGGTAATTTTCTTTCGGAAATTTTTCACTTCGGTAATATTATATTGTAAAAGAGTAAAAAAAAGTTTTAACGAATTATTATCTTTTTCACAGTTTTTGGATTTAAAAATTAAAAATTTTGAATTATAATATAAAAAACTGAACGTGTAAAATTTTTTTTGTAATTTCTTACCAAAAAAAGAGATTTTTTGATTTGCGAAGATTTGAATTCTCAAATCCAAAAACTAAAAAAACACCAAATAAAAAAATTAATGTACATTAATTTTTTTTTTACTTTTTTCGGATGCCAGACCACAAATTTTTTTGCTGGGCCGAAACGATTCGATTAATTTTAAAATTTTTGCTTTGTCCTATTATAAAATTATATTTTAGTCAAAAGCATTTATTGTTGTTTTTTTATTAAAATTTGATTATGCAAGATCTCGATTTGGGTTATCTAAATCCTTAATGTCACTTTACTCTGTCAATAAATTATATAAAATGTTGCTCAACGTGGGATTTATGCATGCCTTGGTTTCATAAAAAATCTATTAGTCGACATGACTTTTAGTCTCGGTTGACTGAATTTAACCAAGAATTATCATTTACCTGAAGATATTGCGGCGCTTGATTTGAGACCGTGGATCCAAGAAAGCCTTGAAGAAATTCTCGCATTAAGTCCCAAGCATTTCCGGGAACAACACATGGTCTATATTCCACCTGAAAAAGAAATTTAAAAAAAATTTATTTATTATTTATTTATTATTTATTAATTAGTTCTTTATTTTATTTAAATATTAAAATTACTACCAGCAAATGCACGCGCGCGACGCGCGTTTACATTTCTGGATTTTTATTTCCTAACATTTAAAATATAAACAATTTCGTGCCAATAAAAAAAAATCTTATCCCCTTCAACTCAATAAAAATGATGAAAAAGGCCTCTTTCAATTAATTGAAAATTAAAAAATTCCTCTGCCCATTTAACAATAACTAAAAACTTATATTTCGTTTTTTTCAATATTTGTAAAAATGTTAAAAATAAAAAATTTACAAAAAAGAAAAAAATACCTTTTCCCATTCGCAAAAAATTGAATACCAAAATTTTTTCACTTTCTTTTAAAATTTTTTTTGTAAAAATCAAACCTTTTTTTATAAAGCACAAAAATTTTCTGATTCAATACAAGCCTTTTTTGTTCCAATAAATATCTGGTTCCTTCAAGAAATTTTTTTTGTACCAATACATCTATTTCCTAAGTTGATAAAAAATTTCTGGAAAGAACCAAAATTTTTGAACAGAAAATCTACTTTTGTCTACAAATGTTTTTGTACCAACACAAAAATGTTCTAAATTAATAAAAAAGTTATTAAAAGAACAAAGTTTTTGTTTCAATAGAAAAATTTAGTTCCTTCTAGAGCAAACAATTTTTTATTGTTTCAACCAAAATCTGGGTTTTCAACAAACATTTTTTTTCAAACAACTCAAGATGTTTCTAAGATAACAAAAAAATTGTCAAAAGAACCAAATTTTGGGTGAAACAAAAAAGTTAGTTACATCTAAATCAACCAAATAAAAGAAGTTATAAATCTTTAACAACAAAATCAATTAAAAAAAAAAGTTTCAATCAATTAGTTGAATTTTCAACAAACAAAAAAATTTCAGCAAAATGGTTCTATTTTCAAGCAACAAAATGAAGTTTCAACCAAATAAAGGAATCTTCAAAAAGTGGAGAAGAGTGAATGATTAGTTTAATGCAAATTTCTAGTTAAATCCATCAATTTTTGATTGATTGAACAACAGCAAAAGTGAGTCTTAAAATTGGAAAAAAATTAAATCAAATTTTAATTAATCATTGAACTTATAAAAATTAATTGCTGGTAACTTGACAATAATGCATTGTTTCATGTAATATTTAAACCAAATAATCTGAAGGCAATTTTACCTGCTGGAATATAGAAATTTTTTGAAAAAATGTTTTTTTTTTGTAATTGAAAATTAAGTGTTTTGCGCCAGTAAAATGCAACACGCTAGCTACTGTGTATGCCGGGCTGCAGTCACCAGGTCTAGTTTCAAGTCTCATAAAATCTGCGAGTAGTGTTTTTTTGTCACCTAGAAAAATATATAATATAATGATATAATATAATACAATATCGAAAATTGATGATTAATGTATAATGATGATTTTTCGACAATATTTAATTTTCTCTTTTGTGCTGGTAAGGAAGATATCTTTTTTGTGATTTTTCATTAAAATTGCAGGTTTTAAAATAATAAATAATGATAAATTCAAAATTCAGAAAAAATATACTTAACCTTTCTGAAAAATTTAGATATGTTTATTTAAAAAAAATGTTTTTTTATAAGTCTGTCGGAGCTTTAACCAAAAAGAAAACCTTCTTACCAGCACAAGGTATTATATTATATATTTAAAAAAACTATTATATATTTTTATTTACTTATTATTTTTGTATTATATTATTCATTACTCTGAGTGCAAAAGAAAAGTTACTTGTAGATTTTATCTGACTTTAAACTATGTTTTATGACTGCAGCCCGGCATACACACTAGTGAGCGTGTTGCATTTCACAGGCGTAAGCACTCAATTTCGAATTATAAAAAAAATCAACAAGAACATTTTTAAAAAAAATTTGTTTGTTGCCATCAGATTATTAGACGTAGTATACCGCCGTATATATTTATATCTGATAAAATAAGTAATAAAGTTTTTGTTACATAAATTATACAAGTATGTAAAGAAAAATTAAAATAAGTAAGAAGTTATTGAAGATAAACTTTTACTATTTATAATCTTCTACACCAGAAGAGAAAGAGACTATGGACGTGCGGTCTGTGTGACCGCACGGCCACACTTGCTAGAAAGTTGCTGTTTTTTTTTTAAATTTACAACTATTCGTGTTCATTTCACTTATGATGAGTTAATAATTAATTAAATTTAGCGAAAATCATTATTTAAACATATTCTTATTGTATATATTTATATTCTTGTTTATTAATGCTAGATAGTAGCGGTTTTTTCTGAATTCTAACTTTTTGTTGCATTTGTTTTTAGTTTGATAATAATAAATTATGCAAGTTAACAAAAATGCTTATTTAAACAATTGATTATTGTTGTTTTTTAATGAAACTCTTTAGTTTTGCTTTGAATTTTTAGTTATGAACAAACAATCAAATCAAATCAATTGAAAAAAAATTTATTAGAACAACAAATTTTTTTTTGAATTACAACAAGAAGTTCATTGCAAAGCGTGAAAGAAAAATTTAGAATCGCTAATATTTTGATACTAGCCCCCTCCCCTCTCCAGCAAAATATATTCACGAAAAAGAAAGAGATTGTCTAAAATATGTTTCTTTTTAATGTTTATTTATTATCTGTTTATAACTAAAAAGGCAGAGTAAACTTAAACATTTCAGAAAAAATGCAACTTTCTAGCACTTATCTAAGACAAGATAGTTATAACAATAATAAATTGTTTAAATAACTATTTTTGTTGACTTGCATTAATTATTACCTCACTAAGCGAAAAGTGGAAAAAAGTTAAAAATTTAAAAAAAACCGCAACTATATGGCATTAATGCAGATGAAGGTAGTTATTAATAATAATAATTTGTTAAAACATTAATTTGTGCCTTAAATAATTAATTATTAAGTCACTTCAAATGAAAAATAGACAAGAAGTTAAAAATATTATTAACAATAGTAATAAATTGTTTAAACAATTATTTTTTCTATATTAGATTAAATAATAACTTACTTAAAGTAAAAAGTGGTCAAAAATTTAAAAATAAAAAAAAACGCAATTTCTACCATTATTCAAAAATAATGTTATTAAGAATTATAATTAATTGTTTAAAAAACTATGATTGTTAAAATAAATTATTTCCTTACTCCAAGGGAAAATGGAGAAAAATTTGAGAATCAAAAAAACAGCAATCCATACCATTAAGGAAAGAGAATATTATTAAAAAATATTATAAATTGTTAATATAATTATTTTTGTTAATTTTAATTATATATCACTTCACTCTTATTGAAAAGAGGACAAAAGTTTTAAAAATTCAGGAAAAACCGCAACTATCTAGTATTAATACAGAAGATAGCTATAAACAATAATAATTTGCTTAAACAATTACTTTTGCTATATTAAATTAAATATTAACTCACTAAACGCGGAAGGTGGACAAAAAGTGAAAAATTTAATAGAAAGTGCAAATTTCTTGATTGTTGTAAGAGAATATTATTAACAATAATAATAAATTGTTTAAGCATTTATTGTTGATAAATTTAATTAGGTATTTCCTCGCGCTAACTGACGAACTTAAAAAAAGATGAAAAATTCGTAAAAACACGACTTTCTGACTTCATTATAAGATAAAATTGTTAAAAACAATAATAAATTGTTTAAACAATTTATGTCAACACACAGGGGGCAACAAAAGTACACGTAGACAAATCAACATTTAGACTACACTATTCGTCCGATTTAAAAGTTTTTTTTTTTTATAAAAGCTTTTTAAATTTTCATAAGATTTGTATGATTAGAATTTTTTAAAAATTGTTTAGAAATTTGTTATTTAACAACAAATTTGAATTTTTTTCAAATTTTCTCAAGTGTCATTTCTTTTAGGACATTCAAATTAATCAAAGAAAATATTTAAACAGTGTTACAACTATAAGGAAATCATTTTCAGTTAGTTAGAATAATTAAAAAAAATTGTTATTGTGTTATAAACAAATTAATGAAGAAAAGTAATTCTTTGGGATTAGCAGTGTTTAGCTCATTTAAATAAATAGCTTTTGTATTAAATGTGAGACAAATAAGTGTTTTATTACCATTAATTGAAAATAAATGCTTTTTATAATTGTTTAAACAATTTTAATAAACAAATTCACAGTTTAACGATTTTTCAATAAATAGGTTCAAATTTTGTTTCTATAATCAACAAGGGATGTCTTTGCAATGACTCTTTGCTATGATACTTTGCGAATTGACAACAATTATTTATTGTTCAAACAATTTTCATAAACAAATTCATAGTTTGGCGATTTTTCAATAAGTAGGAACAATTTTCGTTCACAAAATCAACTAGGGATTTCTTTCAATTACTCCTTGCTATCATAATTTTCAAATTGACAACAATTATTCAATATTTGAACATTTTTTATGAACAAATTCACAGTTTGTCGATTTTTTAATGAATAGATTGAATTTTTGTTCACGAAATCAACTAGGAATTTCTTTCAGGTGACTTGTTACTATTATATTTTGCCAATTAACAACAATTATTTATTATTTAAACAACTTTTATAAAGAAATTCACAGTTTGGCGATTTTTAAATAAACAGAATCAATTTTTGTTTACGAAATCAACTAGGAATGTCTTTCAGGTGACTCTTTAATATTATATTTTGCCAATGAACAACAATTATTCAATATTTGAACATTTTTTATGAACAAATTCAAAATTGGCGATTTTTCAATCAATAGGCTCAATTTTTGTTTACAAAATCAACTAGGGATTTCTTTCAATTACTCCTTGCTATCATAATTTTTAAATTGACAACAATTATTCAATATTTGAACATTTTTTATAAACAAATTCACAGTTTGTCGATTTTTTAATGAATAGACTGAATTTTTGTTTACGAAATCAACTAGGAATGTCTTTCAGGTGACTCTTCAATATTGTATTTTGCTAATTAACAACAATTATTTATTATTCAAACAACTTTCATAAAAAAATTTACAGTTTGGCGATTTTTCAATAAACAGAATCAATTTTTGTTTACGGAATCAACTATGGATGTTTTTCCGATGACTCTTCACTATGATAATTTGCAAACTGAGAAACAATTATTCATCATCTAAACAATTTTTGTAAACAAATTCACAGTTATAATAAATAGGCTAAATTTTTTTATTTACGGAATCAACTAAAAATTTCTTTCCGATGACTTTTTCTCATGATACTTTGTGAATTGACAACAATTATTTATTATTTAAACAATTTTTATAAACATATACACAGTTATAATGAATAGGCTAAATTTTTTTAATACGGAATCAGCTACAAATTTCTTTTCGGTAACTCTTTCACATGATATTTTGCAAATTGACAAAAATTGTCCATTATTTAAACAATTTTCATAAACAAATTTACAGTTATAATAAATAGGCTTAATTTTTTTTATACGGAATCAACTAAAAATTTCTTTCCGATGACTCTTTCGCATGATACTTTTTTAAATTGACAACAATTATTTATTATTTAAACAAATTTTATGAAAAAATGCATATTGCATGTGTTTATAACCATTGTTAAGATAATAAATAATTGTTGTCAATTTGCAAAGTATCATACACTGTAGAAAAAATTTCTGGTAATTTTACCATTTTCATAGTAGGTCCGATTATCACCTTTTCCCAAAGTAACGTTTTCACTTTTTTTAACAAATATCCACTTTCAGTATGGAATTCAACTTTTAGGTTATGTAAGTTTCCAGCCAAATTCTGTAAAATTACAATGCATTATAGATTTGTAGGTGATGGTATACTAACCAAAAATATTCGTGTTTGTATTCAACGTGGTAACTTTAGCATCTACATGAGAAATGTGAATAATGGTAATTTGACTAGAAATTGTAAATTTCCTGCTCAAGTAAGGAATACAGCAGAAAGCAATTTCTAAATAAAAAAATTTTTGTTTAATGATACAGCATGTTTTTTTCAGTTTCTTTATACTACGTAATTACCAAGTAAATAAATTGACATGTATACGAATGTAAATAAATAAATAAATAAATTTTTTTAAATACATCTTTTAACTACGTAGCAGGTTTTAAACATTGATCACAGCCAACAATGTCAATATAAAAAATATTACAAACAATTTTTTGGTATTACTTGAAAACTATTACAATCTGAAGTTTAAATTGAGTGAAAGATCTAAACATGATAGATAGGACTTTTTTGAAAATTAAAAATCTTTTATGTTAATAATGCTGGAGGTATCTACAGCATAAAGCTTCTTATAAAATAGTCGGCTTGTAGTTCAAGCAGTACACTAGACATATTACAAATTTGGCGCCATTTTGTTTAAAACACTGTTTGAAGTGCTATATTTCCTAGGGATAAAAGGAATATTTAAATCATATTTCATGCTTCTGTAAAAACTTGAGCAAAATTAAAATGTATGGCTTGGACTATAGTAGGCGAATTATAGAAAGTTAAGTAGTTTCGTAGGCCGAAACTTATCTTTTCAACATAATTCTTTTAAATTTGAAAGAATTTTCTATCACATTTCATAGAAAATTTACAGTGTAGTCTTACATAAATGCATTATTGTTCTTTATATCGAGCTGTCCTTTTTATTAATTATTGTTTTAATGTTATATAAATCAAATTATGCAGGGTGACTACAATCTTTCATAGTAGTTATACTATGCGAGTTCGGGAACAGCTACGTAGTTCCAGCTGACACCGACAGATGGCGCCACTAGTCAGTTTCCAGTAGTCGGTTAATTCTTGGTCAGTAAGGTGAAGCACTGACATGAATCCATGGCCAAGTCGGCAAGGCGGGTCTTTGTTTTATTGACCAAGGCACAAAGTTCTATCTGACAGCGACAGATGGCGCCACTAGTCAGTTTCCAGTAGTCGGTTAATTCTTAATCAGTAAGGTGGAGCACTGACATGAATCCATGGCCAAGTCGGCAAGGCGGGTCTTTGTTTTATTGACCAAGGCACAAAGTTCTATCTGA
>JAUELO010000365.1:526134-543709 GCA_032357855.1 Amphibolips quercusostensackenii
TGTAGTGTAATGTAGTGTACTGTAGTGTAGTGTAGTGTAAATTGTTGTAGTGTAATGTAGTGTAATGTGTAGTGTGGTGTGTAATGTGTACTGTAGTGTAGTGTACTGTGTAATGTGTAGTGTATTGTAGTGTAGTCTAGTGTCATGGGCAGTGTAGTGTAGTGTGGTGTAGTGTAATGTAGTGTAATGTAGTGTGTTGTAGTGTAATGTAGTGTAATGTGTAGTTGAGTGTAATGTGTAGTTGAGTGTAATGTGTAGTTGAGTGTAATGTGTACTGTAGTGTAGTGTGTAATGTGTAGTGTATTGTAGTGCAGTTTAGTGAAATGTGTAGTGTAGTCTAGTGTAGTGCTGTGTAGTGTAATGTAATGCAATGTAGTGTAGTGGGGTGGAATGTAGTGTAATGTATTGTGATGTGTAGTGAAGTGTGTAATGTATAGTGTAGTGTGTAATGTGTAGTGTATTGTAGTGTATTCTAGTGCAGTGTGTAGTGTAGTCTAGTGTAGTGTGGTGTAGTGTAATGTAATGCAGTGTAATGTAGTGTAGTATAGTGTAATGTAATATAATGTAATGTAATATAATGTAATATAGTGTAATATAGTGTAATGTAATATAATATAATGTTATATAATGTAATGTAATATAATGTGATGTAATATAATTTAATATAATATAATATAGTGTAGTGTAATGCAGTGTAGTATAGTACAGTACAGTACAGTACAGTAAAATACAATATAATGATAAAAAGTAAATAATGTATAATAATAATATTAAAAATATATAATACTCTTCTTTATGCTGGCAAGGAAGTTATCTTTTTCGTGACCTACATCCAAATTTAGTGCAGTATTTAAAATAATATATTAATAAATAAAAAGAGAGGGGGGTAGAGAGAGAAGAAAAAAGGAAAAAAACAAAGGGGTTGCGAGAAAGAGGAAAAAGGGGAAAACGGAATGTAAAAGAGAGAAAGAAAAGAAGAAAATTATAAAGTAAAAGGGTAATAGAGAGTAGGAAAGGGAAAAAGGAAGAAAAGGAAAAAGGGCAAGGGAGTAAGGGGAAAGAAAAAAAAGTGTAAAAGAAAGGAGATAAGGAGGAAAGGTACAGTGATAAGGGAAAGGGTAAAGGTACGGGAAGAGAGAGAGAAATAATAAGGGAAAGGGGTTAAAGAGAGAAGAAAAAAGGAAAGAGAAAAGCAAAAGAAGAAAGGAGAGAGAAGAAAAGGAAAAATAAAAAACAAAGGGAAAAGAAAATAAGGAAAAGGGTAACAGAAGAAAAAGGGGATAAAGGAAAGGGGAAAAGAAAAAGGGAAAAGCAAAAAGGAAAAGAAAAAGAAAAAAAGGGAAAAGGGAAAATGATAGGGGGAATGAAAAAGTGAAACGGGAAAGGGGAACAGAAAAAAAAGGAAAAATAAAAGGGGGTATGAAGGTGAGAGTGTAAGACAAAGGAAAAAGGAAAGGTAAAATGCGAAATGAGGAAGAGAACAACAGGAAACAGCAAAGTGAAAAAAGAAAGTGAAAGCGAAAGGGGAGAAGAGAAAGGTGAAAGGAGGAAAGGGGAGAGGGATAAGATAGACAGAAATAGAGAGAGAGTGGGAAATGGAGATAAAGATATAAAAAGGAAAAAGGGTGTAGGAAAGGGGAAAAGGAAAAAGAATGTAAAAAAGCTGTAAGGTAAAAGGAGGCAGGAGATAAAGGGAAAGGGTAAAGTAAAAAGGAAAAGGAGTAAGGGAAAGAGGATAGAGGAGAAGGTAATAGAAAAAGTAGGGATAAAGAAAAAGGGATAAGGGAAAGGGGATGAGGGAAAAGAAATAGTGAAAGATAAAAGAAGAAAAGAGATAAGGGAAATGGGAATAGAGAGACAAAAAAGGAAAAAGGACAAGAAAAAGAAAGAAGAGGATAATGTAAAGAAAAATAGAGAGAGAAGGGAAAAGGTTAACGGGATAAAGGAAAGGGGAGAATAAAAAGGTAAAGGAAAAAGTAAAAGGGAAAGTGACACGGAAAAATAAAGAGGGGAGAAGGGACAAAGCGAAAGGCAGGAGAAAAGAAAAAAGAAAAGGGGAAAGAGAAAAACAGAAAGAAAATGGGAAAGGAATCAGGAAAAGGAGAATAGAGAGAGAGAAAAGGAAAAGAAGAAAAGAAAAGGAGAAAAAAGAAGAAAGGGATCAGGGAAAGAGGAATAGTGAGAGAGAAGGAAAAGGATGAGGGCGAAAATGATTAGTAAAAAGGGAATAAAGAAAGGGAGAAGAGAATAAAGAAAAGGGAATAAAGAGAAGGGAAAAGGGATAAGGGAAAGGAAAAAAGGGGAAAGGAAAAGTAAAAGGGGAATTCAGAAAAGGGATAGGGGGAAAAAGGGGAAAGAGAAAGGGAAACGAGAAAGAAAAGGGGGAAAAGAGAATAGAGAGAAAAGTAAAAAGAGGGTAAGAAAAGGGATAAGGGAAGGGGATAAGGAGAAGAAGAAAAGAGAAACAGAAAAGGTAAGAGAGAGAAGCAAAGATATTTCTCGATCCAGACAAGGGAAAAAAAGAAAAGTGAAAAGCTAAAGGAGAAAGAAAAAGGGGATAGAGGAAAGGGAATGAAAGGGAGAAGTGATAAGGAAAAGAGAACAAGGAAAAAGGGGAGGTAAAAGGGCGAAGAAAAGAGGGGACTAAGAGTGAAAGCAAAAAAAGGAAAAAGAAAAAAAGAAAAACTTTAGGGAAAAGGAGGAAGGAGATGAAAGGAAAAGGTAAAGTGAAAAGAAAAAGAAGCAAGGGGAAAGAGGATGAGGAAAACGGAAATAGAAAAAAAGGGAAAAGGAATAAGGAAAAGGGAATAAGCGAAAAGGAAGAGTAAAAGGGAAAAGAAGAAAAAGGATAAGGGAAATAGGAATAGAGAGAGAAGAAAAAGGGTGAGATAAAGTAAAAGAGACAAGGAGACAAGGGATAAGAAGACAAGGAAAAGGGGAAAGAGGATAAGGGAAAGGAGAATAGAGAAAGAAGGGAAAAGGTTAAGGGGATGAAGGAAAGAGGAAAGTAGAAAGTGAAAGGAAAAGGGACACAGAAAAATAGAAGGGTGAAAAAAGACAAAAGAAAAGAAAAAAAGAAAAGGCCAGGGGGAAAAGAAAAGGATAAAGAGAAAAAAGAAAGGGATCAGGGAAAGGGGAATAGAGGGAGAGAAGAAAAAGGAAAAGGAAAAAGAGAAAGAAAAGGGGGAAAGGGATCAGGGAGAAGGAAATAGAGAGAGAGAAGGAAAATGGTTAAGGTAAAAATGGAAAGGAGGAAGTAAAAAGGGAAAGGAGAAAGGGCAAAGAGGGTAAGGAAAAAGGAATAGAGAGGGAAAAAATAGAGAGAGAAAGAAAAAGGGTAAGGGAACGGGAAAAAAGGGAAAAGGGAAAGTAAAAGGGGAAATGAGAAAAGGGATCAGGGAAAAAGAAAAATAGGAAAAGAGCAAGGGAAAGAAGAAAGGCAAAAGGGAAGAAGGATAGAAAGGTAAGGAAAAAGGGATTAAGGAATAGCAGAATAGAAAAAAAAAGAAAAGGGGGTAAGGGAAAAGGATCAGGAAAGCGGAAAAGAAAAAGTAGAAAAGGGAAAGAGGAAAGGTGAGGGAGAGAGAAAGAGACAGAGAATTATTGATCCAGACACTGTCCGGTCGTACGGTCGTATGGTCGGCCGTTTTTTTTTATTAACTCCCGCCCCAAAAGAAGTTTCACTTGAAAAAATAAACGTATCCAAAATGTTGAAAGAGGAGAAAGGGGATAAGAGAAATAGAAAAGGGAAAAAAAAGGGGAAAAGGGGAAAGAGAAAGGGAAAAAGAAAAAGGAATAAGGGGAAAGGCAACGGAAATAAAGAGAGAGAAGGAAAAAAGGACAGAGGAAATGAAAAAGGGAAAGTGAAAGGTGATAAGGGGAAAAGAAAAAGTGAAAAGCTAAAGGAGAATGGGAGAATAGCATAGGGGAAAGGGAATAGAAGGAGAAAGGGAACAAGGGAATAAGGGAAAAGGGGAAGTAAAAGGGTAAAGGAAAAAGCAGATAAGGGAAGAAGGAAAGAGAGAAAAGAGGAAAGGAAAAGGGGAATAGAGAGAGAAGAAAAAGGAGGTAAGGGAAAGAGAAAAGGGAAAGGGGAAGAGGAAAAGGTGAAAACGTAAAAACGGAAAAGTAAGAGAGAGACATATTTGTCGATCCAGACACTGACTGGTCGTACGCTCGTACGTTCGGTCGTACGTTTAGTCCTTTTTTTCAAATTCACTCCAGTCCTAAAAGAAATTTCACTTGAAAAAGAAGCTCATCCAAAATGTTTAGTTTTTAAGTCATAAGGACGAATTTTTGAAAAGAAAGTTGAATTTACAATTATTGAAAATTATTGCGTTTAAGCTTTAATTATCTTTAAATAATTATCTTTCATTAATTACTTCTAGGACTTAATTAAAATTAACATATTGAAAGATTGTAACCATATTAATAATAATGTAGTTAACTATAACGATAGAAATCCCAAAAGGATTATGACAAGAAGTAATTCAACAATTTATGAGATAGGACAACATTAATTCCGTATCAAACTGGTAATTAAAATTTTAATTGCAATTTTAAAATAAATGTCTCGCGGTAGAAATCTCAGTCGTTATTTCCTCGACTGTACGTAAATCTCACAGGACTTGGTACGATTATAAATTTTTAGTCCGAAACCGGATTGATTTCGATTCCACGAATAACTGTGTTTCCACTTGCCAAGCAAAAAGCTTCTCTTAATAAACATTCTCAGTTTTAAGTTTAGAGATGCGCGCAGGCGTTAAATAAATCCAGTAAAAAAAATTGAAAGATTTTATGTTCATAAAAAAAAGACTTATGTTGAAAAGTTTTCCTAACTTTTCTTCTGATCAAATTTTAATACAAATAGTTGAATTTAAACAAAAATATTATTTTTCAACGACAAAAAAAAAAAAAAATTCCAACAAAAAAACATGACTTTCTAACAAAATAATTTATTTTTTAACCAAAAGTTCAATTTTAAAATTACAAAGATGAATTTTTGAACAAAATAGCTAAATTTGAAAAAAAATAATCTACAACCAAAAAAATTTATTTTCAACCAAAAAAATAAATTTTTAACCAAATAGCTGAATTTTCAAATTACAAAGATGAATTTTCAAACAAAATGGCTAAATTAAAAAAAAAATAATAATTTTCAACCAAAAAAATAATTTTTAACCCAGAAGATTAATTTTTCACCGAGAAGGACAATTTTTCAACCAAATAATTAAATTTTTAACTAAATAGTCGAACTTTCAACAAAATACTGATTTTCAATGAAAAAAAAAAATTTTAACCAAAAAAGATTACTTTTTTCAAATAAAAGAAGAATTTCTAATTCCAAATAACAAATTAAATTTAAAAAAAAATTTATTTTCAACATGACAGTTGCATTTACAACCAAATTGCTGAAATTTTAAGCAATAGCGATGAATTTCCAAAAAAATACATGAGTTTTCAGAAAACAGTTAAATTTTCAACCATAATGTTTGATTTTTAACTTATACAGATGAATTTTAAACTATATATCTATATTAAAAAAAATGATTTTTAACTAAAAAGGTTAATGTTTAACCAAGAAGATTAATTTTCCACCAAAAAAGACGAATTTTTAACCAAATAATTACATTTGCAAATCAGAAAGATAAATTTTTAACAAAAAATGTAATACATAGTTACATTTTTATTTAAAAAAATTAATTTTTTACCAAAAAAAAAACGAATCCTCAACCAACACAGATAACTTTTTAGCCCAACCATTTTTTACAAAAAAAAAGAATTTCTATCAAAATATAAATTTTTCTAACCAAGTAGTTGAATTTTCAAGCAAAAAGATGGGATACTAACTTAAAAAATTAATTATCTACTAAAAAGGCCAATTTTCAACAAAATAGTACGTTCAACAAAAAACTTAATTTTCAACCAAATAATTAAATTGCCATTGCGAATCGCCGCACAAAAGGGAGACTCCAATAGACAGAGAAGGGGAAAAGGTAAAAGGGGATTAGGAAAACGAGAATAGAGAGATGGAAAAAGGGAAGGTGAAAGGGGAAAGGGGATAACGGAAAAGGGGAAGTGAAAAGGGAAACGAAAAAAGGAAACGAATAAGGGAAAACGAGAAAAGGAAAAGAGGGCGAGGAAAAGGAGAACAGAGAGAGAAGGAGAAACGGATAGGGGATAAAGGAAAGGGGGACAGGTGGAGTGAAAGGGGAAAAGGAGAAAGGGAAAAGTCGAAAAGGGAAAAAGAAAAAGAAAGGCGAAAAGGAAAAGGGAAAATGAAGAAATTTGAATCTAGAAAGAAAAAAATATTTTAACCCAATTGCTGAAATTTTTACAAACAGTTGAATTTTCATCCAAAAAGATGAGTTTCCAACTAAGAAGATTAATTTTCTACTAAAGAAGATTAATTTTCATTAAAATAGTTTTATTTTTAGTGAAAAAATTAATTTTTTACAAAGTAGTTTAACTTTTAAACATGCACATAATTGAAGATAAATTTTTAACAAAAAAATGGAAAACCTAGAATTTTCATTTTAAAAATTAATTTTCAACAAAAAAAATTACATAGTTACCTTTCCCACAACAGAATTAATTTTTAATCAAATAATAAAACTATCAACCAAAAAGATGAATTTTCAACCATGCATATTGCCCCAAATTAGTTCGAATCCACAAAAAAAAATTTTTTTTCTGAAACAAAATTATATTATTCAATTGATAATTATATGGTTTCATAAATTGTGCATACAGTTTATTATTGTTTTTAGCAATTTTCTCTTAGAATAGAGTTAGAAAGTGGCGGTTTTTTCCGGATTTTAAGACTAATTTTCAACTTTTTAGTTAAAGCAAAGCAATAATAAATTAAATGTAACAAAAATAATTTTATTATATTTATTGTTTATTTATTATATATTTATTATTATTATTTACAACAATATTCTCTTAGAAAAATGCTAGAAAGTTGCAGTTTCTTCTAAAATTTTCCATTTTTTATTCACTTTTTAATAAGAGTAAGAATTAATGAAAGTTAACTAACATAATTCTTAAAACAATTTACTATTATTTTTAATAATATTCTCTTTGAATAATATTAGAAAGATGTGGTTTTTTTTTCTAAAATATTAAACTTTTTGTCCACTTTTCACCTAATGATGTAATAACTCAAAAAGGTTAAGAATAATAATGTTTAAACAATTTATTATTGTTTGTGACTCTCTTCTCTTAAATAATTGCTAGAAAGTTGCGAACTTTTTTCATTTATAATTTTTGGTCCACTTTTCACTTAGTGAGGTAATAATTCAGGCAAGTAAACAAAAATAATTGTTTAAACAATTTTTTATTGCTTATTTTTATCATCTCTTAGATATTTGCTTAAAAGTTGTGGTTTTATCTTTAATTTTCAATTTTCTCTTTGCCTCTGTAGTTATAAACGAATAACGAATTAACATTAGGAAGAATAATTTTTTAAACAATCTTTTTTTTTTTTGGTAAATATATTTTCCTGAAATAAAACAGATATTTGCAATAATCTTCAAATTTTTCATGGATCATATTAAATCTAAAATTTTTCTTAAAGTAGTTACTGAAAGCATATAGAAGAAGATAGTTATAAAAAATAATAATAATTTGTTTAAACAATGATGTTTGTTAAACCGCATTAACTATTACCTTGCTCTGAGTGATAAGTGTAGAAAAAGTTTAATATTTTAATAAAAACCACAACTTTCTAGCATTATTTAAACAGAATATAATTAAAAATAATAACAAATTTTTTGAACAATTATGTTTGTTAATTTTAATTAGTTATTACCTCACTCTAATTGAAAAGTGGACAAAAAGTGGAAAACTTTTTAAAAAATGCCACTTTTTATCATTATTGTGAGAGAATATCATTGAAAATAATTGTTTAAACAATTATTTTTGTCAAATTAATTCGATTGTTGCTCTACTCTGACTAAAAAGTTAGAGATAAGTTCCATGAAAAAAATGGCTAAAAGCAATAATAAATTGTTTGAATAATGTATGTGAACATTAAATTATTACTAGTAGAAAGCAGTATTTTATTTAAAAAAAAGGGGAGATATGCATCAAAAAAAAAAAAAAAAATAGATCACCTAAGTGTGAAGCTTATTTTCAGTATAATTAACAAAAGCTTGTATAAGAAAATTCTAAGGAAAGGAAAAAAACCCTGCTTACACAGAACTGTTCAAGGGGTCAGATTGCCTAGCATGGTTTTCTCTAAAGCTAGAATTGAAGTCTTCTTCTTTAAAATAAAATCAAATTTTTAAAAATTTTTCTAGATACTTTTTTGATGTTTCTGAAATCTCTAAATACATATATGTGCGTGTGTTGAAATTTCTAATTCCCCCTTTCCCCTTTCCCTTTCCTTCTTTTACTTTCACTTTAATCTTTCCCATTTTTCCTTTCCGCCTTGCCCTCTTTTCCATTTTATCTTGCCCGTTTTCCTCTTCCTCTTTTTCCTCTTTTCCTCTTTGCCCCTTCTTCATTTCCTCTTACCAATTACCGCTTTCTCTTTTCCTTTCCTCTATTCCCCTTTCTCCTGTCCCCTTTAACTTTTCCCCTTTCCCCTCCCGCTTTGTCATTTCTCATTTCTCCTTTTCCCTTGTTCCTTTTTCCCTTTGTCTTTTTACTCTTCTATGTTTCCCTTTTGCCCTTTACCCCTTTTCCTCTTTTCCCACTTTTCTCTCCCTTTTTCTTTTTCCTTTTGCCCTTACCCCTTTCCCTCTTTTCCCATTTCCCTGTTCCTTTTTTTCTTTTCTTCTTTGCCCTTTTTCCTCTTCCCTATTCCCCTTTACCCCCGCCCCCTTTTTACTTTTCCCATCTCCCCTTTTTCTTTTCCATGCACTGTTTTTTTACACATTTTTTGAACAAAACTTTCTACCGTTCAAATAAAGCAAAACCGTAATAACATGAACGTGTTAAAACCGGACACACAAAACATGATGACGTCAGGAAGTAAAACTTAGTGGATTAACTTTAAAATTTTTGCTAACGAATCAGCATGAGTTTTGAAAATATTGTATAGTAAGAGAGAGAGAGAGAGAGAGAGAGAGCGAGCTATTGCAAATCACCGCACAAAAGGGAGACTCGAATAGACAGAGAAGGGGAAAAGGGAAATGGTGAATCGGCAAAAGGAAATAAAAAAGGGAAATGGAAAAGCAAAAGAAGAAAAGGGTAAGGTTGAAGTCAGAGAGACAGAGAGATCATCATGAGTTTTGAGAAGACAGCATAGTAAGAGAGTGCAGAGAGAAAGAAAGAGAGAGAGGGAGTAGGGATATCGTAAAAAAATCTTTAGAGTCATGTCTAATCGACGCACAAAGGGAAGGCTAGACTGGAGAAAAGAAGGAAAAGGAGAAAGAGGGAAAGGAAAAGGTAAAATGAAAAAGGGGGAATAAAAAAGGGAAAAGGAAAACGTAAAAAAGAGAGACAGAGAGAAGAAGGGGAAAAAAGAGAAGGAAAAAAAAATGGTAAATGGAAAAGCGAAAATGGAAAAGGAAAACGGAAAAAGAGAAAGTAAAAAAGGGAATTTAGACAGAGAGATCATCGTAAGTTTCGAAAAGATCGCATAGTTAGAAAGTGCAGAGAAAGAGAGAAAGAGAGAGAATGGAAAGGAAAAATGTAAGAAAGAGAGAAAGAGAGCTTATTAAGTTTTGAGAAGATCGCGTAAGAGAGTGCAGAAAAAGACAGAGTAGGGATATCGAAGAAAAGTCTTTGGAGCCATTGCGAATCTCCGCGCAAAACAAAGACTTGAAGACAGAAAGAAGGGGAAAAGGTGAAGAAAAAAGGAGAAATGAGAAATGGAAAAGGGTAAGGGGAAAGGGGAAAGGGGAAAAGAGAGAAGGTAAAAGTAAGAGAGAAAGAAAGAGAAATAAAGAAAGTGTGGATATCGAAGAGAAGTTTTTAGAGCTACTGAGAATCGCTGCACAAAAGGTAGACTTGAATAGAGAAAGAAGGGGAAAGGGGAAATACGAAATTGGAATGCGGGAATAAAAAAAGGAAAGGGGGATAGGGAAAAGGCAAAATAAAGAGAGACAGAGAGACTAACATGACTTTTGAGAAGATCGCATTGTAAGAGAGTGCAGAAGAAGAGCAAAAGAGAAAGAGAAAGAGAGAAGGAGTGGGGATATCAAAGAAAGATCTTTAGAGCCATTGCAAATCGCCGCACAAAAGGGAGACTTGAACATAGAGAGAAAGAGAAATGGTAAAAAGAAAAGAAAAAAAATGGAAAGTTGGAAAGAGTAAAAGAAAAGGGAAAAAGTAGGAGAGTGAGAAAGAGATCATAATTGGTTTTGAGAAGACAACATAGTAAGAGAGTGCAGACAGGGAGAGAGCGAGCGAAAAGGAGAGAGAGAGGGGGTCTTTAGAGCTATTGCAAATCACTGAACAAAAGGGAGACTTGAATAAAGAGAAAAGGCTAAAATGGAAAAGGAAAATATAAAAGAGTGGAGAGAGAGAGAAGGGGAATAAAGAAAAGGGAAATAGAAAAGGGAAAACAGAAAAAAGTGAAATGGAAAAGGGAAAATAGAAAAAAAAGCGGGAAAAGAGAAAAGAGAAAGGGGCAAAGGAAAAAGAGAAAAGGAGAGAGTTAGAGAGACAGAGAGATCATCGTGAGTTTTGAGAAGATCGCATATTAAGAGAGTATAGAAAAAGAGAGAGTAGGGATATCAAAGAAAAGTCTTTAGAGCTATTGCGAATCACCGCACAAAATGGAGATTCTAAGAGAGAGAGAAAGAGAGAGAGAAGGGGAAAAGTTAAAGAGAAAAGGAGAAATGGAAAAGGGTAAGGGGGAAAGGGAGAGTGAAAAAGTACAAGAGAGACAGAGAGAGAAAGAGAGCGTGGATATCAAAGAGAAGTTTTCAGAGCCACTGCGAATCGCTGCACAAAAGAAAGGCGTAAATAGAAAGAAAAAGGGAAAGGAGACAGATGAAAAGGGAAAAGTAAAATAAAAAAGGGAAAATAGAAAAAGAAAAGGGAAAAAATAAAAGAGAGACAAAAAGATCATTATAAATTTTAAAAAGATCGCATAGTAAGATAGTGGAGAGAAAGAGAGAAAGAAGGGGAAAGAAGAAAAGGGAAAGAGCAAGTGAAAAATAGAAAAAAGTAAAATGTAAAAGGGAAAATAGGAAAGGAAAATAAAAAAAAGAAGAAAAAGAAAAGGGGAAAAGAGAAAGGAGAAAAAGGTAAAGTTAGAAAGGCAGAGAGATCATCGTGAGTTTCGAGAAGATCGCACAGTAAGAAAGTGCAGAGAAAGAGAGAGCAAGAGAGCGTGAGAAAGACAGAAAGAGAGAGGGGTCTTTAGTGCTATTGCGAATCGCCGAAAGAGGGAGATTCGAATAAAGAGAAAAGGGTAAAATGGAATGGGGAAATAGGAAAGGGGAAATGTAAGAGAGAAAGAGAGAGGCAGAGAGCTTATTGAGTTTTGAAAAGATCGCATAGTAAGAGAGTGCAGAAAAAGTGAGAGTAGGAATAACAAAGAAAAGTATTTGGAGCCATTGCGAATCGCCGCACAAAACGAAGACTCGAACAGAGAGAGAAGGAGAAAAGGTAAAAAGAAAAGAAAAAATAGAAAATGGAAAAGGGTGAAGCAAAAGGGTAAAAGAGAGAGGGAAAAAGTAAGAGAGGTGCTGAGAGACAAAGAGACAGGGAGAAAGAAAGAGAGTGGGGATATCGAAGAGAAGTTTTTACAGCCATTGCGAATTGCTGCACAAAAGGGAGACTTGAATAGAGAGAGAAGGGGAAAAAGGAAATTAGAATGAAAAATGAAAAGAGGAAAAGGGAAACAAGAAAAGGGAACAAGTTATAGAGACAGTGAGATCATCATAAGCTTTGGAAAGATCGCATAGAAAGAGAGTGCATAAAAAGAGCGAGAACGAGAGTCGGGATATCAAAGAAAAATTTTTCAGAGTCATTGCGAATCGCCGCACAAGAGGGAAACTCGAACATAAAAAGGGAAAAAGTAAAGAGACAAGGAGAAATGAAAAAGGTTAAAGAAAAAGAGAAAAGTATGAGGAAGACAGAGAGATCATCACGAGTTTTGAGAAGATCAGAAGACTCGAATAGAGAGAGAGAGAGGATGAGAAAAGAAGAGAGAGAAGGGGAACGGGGAAATGAGAAAAAGAAAAAGGAAAATTGAAAAGGAAAGAGGAAAGGAGAAAAATAAAAGAGGAAACGTAAGAGAGAGGCAGTGATATCACCATGAGTTTTGCAGAGATCCCATAGTAAGAGAGTGCGGGAAGAGAGAGAAAGAAAAAGGGGGATTGAAAAGAAGTTTTTAGAGCCATTTCGAATCGCCGCACAAAACGGTGACTCAAACAGAGAAAAAAGGAGAAAAAGTAAAGAGAAAAGGAGAAATGGGAAATGGAAAAGGGTAATAAAAAAAGAAAAAAGGAAGGGAGGAAAAGTAAGAAAGGTGCTGAGAGAGAAAGAAAGAGAGAGTGAGGATATCAAAGAAAAGTTTTTACAGCCATTGCGAATCACTGCACAAAAGGGATACTTGAATAGAGAGAGAAGGGGAAAAGGAAAATTAGAATGGAAAATAGAAAGAGAAAAAGGGAAACGAGAATATGGAAAGAGAAAAAGTTATAGAGACAGTGAGATCATCATAAGTTTTGAGAAAATCGCGTCGAAAGAGAGTGCAGAAAGAGAGAGAGAGAGAGCTGATATCGAAGAAAAATTTTGTGAAGTCATTGCGAATCGCCACTTAAAAGGGAGACTTGAACATAGAAAGAAGGGGGAAAAGTAAAGAGCAAAGGAGAAATAGAAAAGGTTGAAGAAAAAGAGAAAAGTAAGAAAGAGAGAGACAGAGAGATCATCACGAGTTTTGAGAAGATCAGAAGACTCCAATAGAGAGAGAGAGAGAGAGAGAGAAGAGGAACGGGGAAATAGAAAAGAAAATAAGAATAATTAAAAAGGGAAAAAGAAAAGGAGAAAAGAGGAAGGGAAAACGTGAAAGAGAGACAGTGATATCACCATGAGTTTTGAGAAGATCCCATAGTAACAGAGTACAGAGAGAGAGAGAGAAAGAAAGGGGGGAAGGTTAAAGAGAAGTCTTTAGAGCCATTGCGAATCGCTGCACAAAAGGGACACTCGAACAGAGAGAGGAGGGGAAAGGGAAAATTGGAAAGGGGAAATGGAAACGAGAAAAGGGAAAAGTTAAAGATAGACAGAAAAATCTATATGAGTTTTGAAAAGATTGCTCAGTAAGGAAGTGCAGAAAAAAGGAGAGTGGGGGAAATCAAAAAGAAGACTATAGAGCCATTGCAAATCAACGTACAAAAGGGAGACTTGAATAGAGAAAGAAGGAAATATAGGAAAGAGGAAATGGGAGATGGAAAATAAAAAAGGAGAAAAGAAAATGGAAAAAAGGAAAAGGGGAACAGTTACAGAGACGGAGAGATCATCATGAATTGTGGAAAGATCGCATAGTAAGAGAGAAAAGGAAAAAAGAAGAGGGGAAATGAGAAATAAAAGAGGAAAAATGGAAATGGGTAAAGGTAAAAGCGTGAACTAAGAGAGAGACAGAGAGATCATCATGAGTTTTAAAAAAATCGCACAGTAAGAAAGGGCAGAGAGAGAGAGAGAGAGAGAGAGGGCAGTAAGAAAGAGAGGGCAGAGAGGTAGATAAAGTGGGGGTATCGAAGAGAAGTCTTTAGAGCCATTGCGATTCGCCGCATAAAAGGGAGACTCGAATAGGGAGAGAAGAGGAAAAGGAAAAGAGGAACAGAGAAATTAGAAAGGGGAAATGAAAAAGGTGCAGAGAGAGTAAGAGTGGGAAATCGAAGAAAAGACTTTAGAGCCATTGCGAATCGCCGCACAAGAGGGAAAAAATTCTCGGCATCCATTATTCGTGGGATTTTAGCTATTTAATTTCTAGACTTATTTTATTTATTGTATCCTTCACGGACAATATTTGATAAAAATAGAAAGTGAAGCTCGTAGATAAAAGATATGTCTCAAGTAAATAAATGTCGCACCTAGTGACTGATAATTCTTTAACAATAGTTGTAAGCTTTTGCGGAGGCGCAAAAGATAGAGTTGGGACAAACAAGACATTCATAAAGTACTGAGTTTAGCAGAGTTGTTGAGAGTGCTGAGATCCTATTCGCCCACGAATAAAATAATGTCGAAGAAAAACAAGATCAGTACCTTTCGACGCAATTTGTAGAGATTGGATCGAATAGGAGGCTTAAAAAATCCTACGATTAGATAAATAATAAAAGTCTAGAGCTAATTAATTTTTTAAGGACAACAAAAAATGTGCCTCGGTCAGGATTTGAACCGGAATCGCTACTATCCATGAGTCAAGCGTTAACCAATTACGTTACCGATACCTCAGCAGAAATTTATAAGTAATTTATCAATAATTTATCATTTACTTATTTTTGAATTTTAGGAACATTTATTTTAAACATTTCAAACTTAAGAGAAGGTAACAATAAGAAAAAATTAATTTTTAATTAAAAAAGTGAATTTTCAACGAAAAAAGATTAACTTTGACCACAAAAGAGGAATTTTCAATCCACAAGGATAAATTTTCTATCCAAAAAGGCGAAAGTTCAACAATATAGTAAAATTTTTTACGAAAAAAGATGAATTTTCAAAAAATTATTCAAATTTTCAACTGAATAGACAAATTTTTAATCAAAAAGAGTTACCTTTCAACACAAAAAGACTCAAAAATATTTAAAGATTACTTTAAAAGATTTGAAAATAATTTAGATCTTAAGAAGATTTAAATAAAAATCTTTAAAGCTTTCACGAAAATAAAAAATATTTTTTAAGATCCCGGGGGAAATTTTGTATTATATTTTTATTTTGAAAAATAAATTTAAAAAAAAATGAAAATAATTTCAAAATATTTAAAATGACTTTTTAAAATATCTTTTAAAAATCTAGAAAATATGAGGGCAATTTTTTTGATTTAAAAAGTTTTTTCCGAAATTCCAGAAAAAATTCGAATCATTTTAAAAATATTAAGAATTTTCGCAAACATTGCAGTAATAATTTTAAATCTACAAAATGCAGAAAAAATTATACAAAATATTGATTTTTGAACATTTTTAAGATGACAGTTTCAAGCTTTTAAGGATCTTTAGAAGTTTTAAAATAATACAAAATTTTGTTAAGACACCTGAAAAAATTTGCATGACTTTTTATTTTCTAAATGTCATTTTAAGAAAACATTCAAAAAGATTACAAATTTTTTTAATGATTTCCAAAATTTTTAAAAAGAATTTGGAAGATTTTAAGGAAATTTCTTTAATTTTGCAGAATATAAAAAAAAATTTGTACGAAAAATTCGAGTCATAGAGAAAAATATTTAAAAGGTTTAGAATTTTTGAAAATACTCAAATATACTTTAAAATTTGGAAAGATTTCAAAAAGTTGAAAACAAAGAGTAGTTTTTTGAAAATTCAAAGCAAAAAGTTTATGAACTCTTTAAAAACTTTTTAAAAAATAATTAAATTTTCTAAAGATTCCAGGAAAAATTTCAAAATATATTATATTTTGTAAAAATGAATTTTTGAAGAAAATTTTAAAAATTCAAAACATTTTAATGATTTCTAAAATAATCATAAAAAATTTGGGAAAATTCTAGTACTACTTTTTTAATTCTAAAAGTTTTTTTCTAAAATTTTAGGAAACGTTAAAATTATTCTAAAAGATATTTGGAAGTTTTAGAAATATTTAACAAATAATTTTATATGTGGAAAAATTTCAAAAAGTAATAAACAGAATTTAGATTTTTTTAATTTTGAAATAGAATTTTGAAGCTTTTAAAGATTTGTGAAAGTTTCAAAATAACAGAAAAAATTTTGTCAAAACTTCTGGGTAAATTTAAAATTACTTTATATTTTAAAAAATTATTTCTAACAGAATTTTTGAAAAGCTTTCAAAACATTTCGAAAGATTTTTAAAATTGTTAAAGAGAATTTTAAAGATATCAAGATAATTTTTTTATTTTTGCAAAATTATAAAAAAATTGTATAAAAAACTTCAATCATTTTTAAAGATATTCAAAAGCGTTTCGAAATTTTGAAAAAATTCAAAAATAACTAAAAATTTCAAGGTTTCAAAAAATGTTAAACAAAGTGTAAATTTTAAAAGATTTTGAAAAAATATTTTAAAACTTTTTAAGAACTTTTAACGATATCAAGATGAAAAAATTTTCTTAAGACTAAAGAAAAAATTTTTGTGAGATTTATTTTCAAAAAATTTTAAAGAAAATTAAAAAAAGGAAACTATTTCGTAGAAAATTAATCTGCTTTGTTTTGTTCTGTTTGATGCATTTTTTTGCTGTGGTATATTATTATATTTTGATGTAATTTAAATATTTACCAAGAAAGTACACAAGAATTTACCGTTTTTACATTTAAAAAGTTGTTATTTTTCGCCCTAGGTTGAAAATAAAACAAAAATATTAAAATATATTGATATATAGTTTTTTGTAAAATTTTTATATTTTCTGTGGAAAATGGTCTTATGTAACTTAAAAAAAAAATTTATATTATTCTTTTACGATAAAAAAATACGCATTCTTTTAAAAAATAATTTATAAGAAATTTGTGTATTATTTTTGGGTGAACAACTCCATTTTTTTTCGTACCTTGTGTCATTTTTCCAAAAATAAATTTTTTAAAAATTTTTTATGTTACTTTTTACAATAAAAGAAAATGCATTTTACCAAAAAATAATTCGTTAAAATTTTTAGATCATTTTTGGATGAACAACTTTTATCCATTTATTTTTTTGGTAACTTGTGTCATTTTTAAAAAAAAAATTTATTTTTTTAATTTTTAATGTTACTTTTTACAATTGAAACAATAACTACGCGTCCTATCGAAAAATATTGATTACAAATTTGTGGATCTTTTTTAAGCAATTTTTTTTTTATTTATTTTTTTCGCGTCTTGCGTCGCTTTTACAAAATAAATTTGTTTCAGAATATTTAATGTTAATTTTCACGATGTAAAAAATTAAATAAAATTTTGTTTAAATCAATTTTTCTCGAGAAGGGTTCTTTTAATGAAAAAGATAATAAAATAAATAATAAATTAATCATTTTTGTCAAGATCAAGATAAACGCATTTTTTGGGTTTTGCGGGCAATTTTGGCAGAATTTCTCAGAATATTTATTTTGAGCGTAAATAACTTTTAAACAATTGCTTTTTAGGAAAAAAATAAAAGGAAAGGATCCTAGAGCGCTTCAGAGTCTTTTATTTTCTGAAATTTGTATTTTTCGCCACACTCTAATAAATAGTCTATTTGTTTAATATTACAAAAGGTTATCTCTAATATTATTGAACATAATATAAATAATATAAATAAATTATTTAAAAAAGACCATTTTTAATAAAACTAATAATTTTGAAGAAAATCAAGAAAAAAGTGTTTTTCATGTTTTCCGGGTAATTATGGCAGCATCCTTCAAAATTTTTTTTTACTGGAAGCTAATTTTACATAGTAGCGTTTTAGGTAAAAAATAATAGAAAAGGACTCCAAAGCACCCTGATAAATAGTTTATTTGTTTATTATTAAAAAAAACTTTTTA
>JAUELO010000365.1:584187-594607 GCA_032357855.1 Amphibolips quercusostensackenii
TTTTATCGAAAATGGCTGGCTAACGAACTTAAACTTCAATTTGAGACACTAAAAGAGTATACCAAAGGCCAATTTAATAGATGAATTTTTTCAAAAGTTATCGTGCTTACAGACAGACATACAGACAGAAAGACAGGCACATTCATAAAAACCTGTTTTTCAGGTTTAGGGGGTTTTAAAACGTGGAAATTTGACAAAAATGGGAGAGAGGGACAAATTTTACACAAATATAATACCTTCTCATCATAGGATGACAATGTAAAAAAAAACGAAATTTCAACAGAATATATAAATTTTCAACAAAGAAAGACCAATTCTCACAAAAAATGAAACAGTTAAATTTTCATTTAAAAAAGTAATTTTTAACCAAGAGAATCAATTTCCACAAAAACAGTTAAAAATATAAAATAAAAGTAAGAACCTTTAACCAGAAATAGGACATTTTTACAAAGTAGTTCAATTTTCAACTAAGTTGTACAATTTTAAAATAAAAACAATAAATTTTTCAATTGAAAATAAAAAAATTAAAGTTTCAGTTTCAAAAATTACTTTTTAATACCAACAAAAAAACGAATTATTAATTTTAAAAAAGGCTTTTCAACAAAATTGCTGGATTTCCTACAGAGAAAAATAATGTTTTACCAAATAGATTAATTTTTAACCGAAATCATAAACTTTGAAGAAGGAATTATTTGTATTAAAAAAAGACGAATTTTTAACAACATACATAAATTTTCAATATACCTGGTGGAAAAATGTTGACAAAAAGTACGGAAAACTGAAACTATTTTTACAGGAACCTATAAATAAATACAACGAAAATTATAGGAAAGTACAACTTTTTTCTATTATTGGGACGAATTTCGTTTTTTTTTGTACTTTATTGTGCATTATTTTGTTGTTTATATTGTTGATGTGTTGAAGCTTTGATCGAATAGTAAAATATCAAAAGACAATAATGAATAATCGTTATTGAACAACAAAATTCGTAATTTTAGTTGAAATTTTCAACTGTTTTCATTAAAATTTTTTTTTTTTTGTTAAAAATTATTTTTGTTTTCAACTGAAAACTTAACTTTTCAATTTTTTGTGAAAATTTGTCTTTCTCAGTTGAAAAATGTATTTTGTTAAAATTTCGTTTATTTATTGCAAATTAAGAAACTTATTTAAAAATTTAACATTTTGGTTGAAAATTGAACTAATTAGATAAAAATTTATCTATTTAGTTAAAAATTTGTTTTTTTTATTGTTAAAAATTAATTTTTTTAACTGACAATTTGATTATTACAATTTTTATTGTAAATCTATCACTTTTAGTTTAAAATTGAGAACTATTTAGTTATAATTTCATGTATTATGTAAAGTTTTTTCTATTATGTCAGAAAATTTATTTTTCTTTTTTAAAATTCATCTTTTTAGTTGAAAAATCGTTCTTTTTTAATTAAAAAATATATACGTTTTTCACCTTTTCTAGATGCATGATTTTAGTTGAACATTTATCTTTTCCGTTGGAGGTTTACCTACTCTGTTGAAACATCGTACTTTTTTGGTTAAAAAATTTATTTTTTAACGAAAATTTAACTATTTCAATTGAAAATACATTAGGTTAGTTGAAAATTCACCTTTTTGGTTGAAAATTTGTTTTTTCGGTAAACAAATAATTTTTTTAATTAAAAATGTAACTATTCCTTTTTTGGTTGAAGATTTATCTTTTTTATGAAAAAATGTAATAATTTTGTAGAAAATTTAATTTTTGGATAAAACTTCAACTGTTTAGATGAAAATTCGTCCTTTGAGCTAAAGATGTAACTACTTTACTAAAAAATTCAACTATTTGGTTGAAAATAAAGTTTTTTGCTAAAAATTCATATATTTTCAGAACTTTTGTTGTTGTAAAAACAATAATCCTCTTAGTAGAAATTTGATTTTTTTGTTGAAAATTGAACTACATGGTTAAAGTAGAAATATTTGATTGAAAATTTATTTTTTGGTTAAAAATGTATCTTTTTTATTAAACATTTAATAATTTTTGGTTAAAAATTCATCAACTGTTTGGATAAAAATTCGTCTTTCAGGTTAAAAATGTAACTACTTTGGTAGAAAATTCAACCATTTGGTTGGAAATTCAGTTTTTTTGTTAAAAATTAATGTGTTTTGCAGAAAATTTGTTTTTTTTTTGTTGCTGTTGTTTAAAAACATTAATCTTCTTGGTAGAAATTGGATTTTTTTGTGTTGAAAGTTTAACTAGATAGTTGAAAGTGAAAATTCTTTTTTAAAAATTTATTTTTCAGTTAAAAATTTATCTTTTTTATTGAAAAAATGTAATAATTTAGTGAAAATTTTAATTTTTGGTAAAAAATTTAATTGTTTAGATGTAAAAAAAGGCAAGGGGAAAGAGAAAAGGGTAAAGGGAAGGATAAAAATGGGAAAGAGGTAAATAAAAGAAGAAAGGAGAAAAAGGTAAAGGAGGGAAGAGAAAAAGGGGAAGGAAAGGGGAAAAGGGGTAGGAAATTCAACTATTTAGTTGAGAATTAACTTGGTTTGTTATAAATTCATTTTTTGCTTGAAGATGCATCATTTCAGTTGAAAATTAATCTCTTTGGTTAAAAAGTTAAATCTTTATGTAGTTGTGAATTCTTGTAGTTTTACTTTTTTGAAAATGCTTGTAGGAAGTCCAAACTACAATAAAATTAAATAATGTACTGAATAAAATAGGGTGTGACAGTGAGACCATACGGCAAAATTGAAATTCATGGAGTTTTTCAATTTTTTATTATTTATATTTACAAAAGGGAAAAGGGAAAAGAAGAGAAGAAAAGAGGAAAATAAAAAGAAAATGGAAAAAGTGAAAAAGAGAAGAGGCGAAAGGAAAAGGGGAAAAAGAGGGAGAAAACAAAAATGAAAAAGGGGAAAAGGGGGGAAAGAGAAAGATGGAGGCGGAAATAGGGACAAGATGAAAGGAGAGAAGGGGAAAAGGATAGGGAAAAAGAGAAAGAAAAAGGGGAAAAAAGGCAATAGAGAGAAGGATAAGTGGGAAAGAAAAAAGGTAAGGGGAACAAGGAAAATGGAGAAAAGGAAAGAGGAAAGGAAAAAGAAAGTGGAAAAATAATAAAATGAAAGGTGGTAAAGGGAAATGTAAAAATAAAATAAGAAGAATAGAAAAAAGAAAAGGAAAAGGGAAAGAGGAGGAAAAAAAAAGAGAAAGTGAAGGGAAAGAATAAACGAGAAAAGCAAAGGAAAGAGGGGGAAAAAGAGATAGGGAAGAAGAAAAAGAAAACAAGATAGAGGAAAGGGGAAATGGAGAAAAAAAGGGCACACGAGGAAAAGGGAAAAAGGAAAGGAAAAAAGAAAAATAGAGAAAAGGTGAAAGGAAAATGAAAATTAAATAAGAAAGGGATAACAGAGAAAACATAACAGAGGGAAGAAGAAAAGACAAGAAGAAAAAGACAAAAAGAAAAATGAAAAGGAAAGGGAAAACAGGAAATGGGGTAAAATGAAAAGGGGACAAGGGAAAAGGAGCAAAGAATAGGGAAAAAGGTAATAGTACAAAAAAGAAAAGGAGAAAAGGAAAAGAGATTTAAAAAAATAAAGGAAAGAAAAAAGAAAAGCAAAAAGTAAAGGGGAAAATAAAGGATAGAATGAAGAGGAAAAGAGAGCGGGGGAAATGATGTAAGGAAAAAGAAGAAAAAGGGAAAAAGATTGGGAATATTGGAAAAATGGGAAAAGGGGTGAAAATTAAAAGGAAAAGAGAAATAAGAAAAGGGGGAATAGAAAAAGGGAGAGTGGAGAAACAGGGGAAATAAGAAAAGGAAAAAGAAAAGGAAAAAAGGGGAAGAGAAAAAGAAAAGTGAAAAAGGTAAACGAAAAAGAAAATGGGGGAAGACAAGAAGAAAAAGGAAAAGAGGAAAAGGAAAGAAAAAAAAGGAAAAGGGGTAAAGTAGAAAGGGATAAGGGTAAAGAAGAAAAAGAATGAGAAAAACGGGAATAGTGAAAAAAGAAATGGGGAAAAGGAAAAGGGGAAAAGAAAAATGGATGAAAGAAAAAAGAAAATGGAAAGTAAAAAAAGAAAATAGAGGATAAAATGAAGGGGTGAAGGCAGGGAGGAAAAATGATGGTAAGGGAAAAAAATAAAAAGGGGAAAAAATGAGGATATTCGAAAAAAGGAAAAAGCGGGATAAAGGAAAATGAATAGGGAAATGGGAAAAGAGGAAAAATAAAAGAGGAAAATGGAAACAGAAAGTGAAAAAAGAAAAGAAAAAAGAAAAGGAAAAAAGAAAAAGGAAAAGAAAAGTGAAGAAAAGTAAGGGGAAAAGGAAAGGGAAATAGACAAGAAGAAAAAGAAAAAGAAGAAAATGAAAAGGAGAGGGAAAAAGAAAAAGGAGTAAAGCAGAAAGGGGACAAGGACAAGGAAAAAAGGGAATGGTGAAAAAACAAAAAGGGAAAAGAAAAGGGCAATAAAAAAATAAAGGAAAGAAAAAAGAAAAGTGAAAACGAAAGAGGGAAATTAGGAATAAAATGAAAAGGAAAGGGAGCGGGGGGAATGCTGGTCAGGGAAAAGAAAAAAAAGGGAAAAAGAAGGGGGATATTGGAAAATAGGAAAAGGTGGAAAAGAAAAAGGAATAGGGAAATAGGAAAAGGGGTAATAGAAAAGGGGAGAGTGGAAAGAGAAGAGGAAAAAAGAAAAGGAAAAAGAAAAGGAAAAAGAAAAGGGAAAAAGGTGAAGAGGAGAAGAGAAGTGAAGAAAGGCAAGAGGAAAAGGAAACAGGAAAAGAGGTAAGGTTGAAAGTAAAAAAAGGAGAAGGGAAGCGTAAAAAGGGGAAAAAGATAGGGGAAAAGAAAGAAAATGAAAAAAGGGAATAGGGGAAAAGAGGAAAAGGGAGAAAGGAAAGCGAAAAAGGGGAAAAAGGGAGAAATTAGAAAATAGATAAAACGATAAAGGAAAGGCAAAAAGGTGAAAGGAAATGAGAAAAAGGGAAATTAAAGGAGAAAAGGGAAAATGTAAAAAACGAAAAAGGGGGTCAAGAAACATTAAAAGCAAAGGGGATGGGAAAAAGAGAAAAGGGAAATAGGAAAATGAAAAAAGGGGAAAAGGAAAATGAAGGGCAGGAAAAATTAAAGAGAGAAAAGGGAAAAATAAAAGGGAAAAGGGGAGCGTAGGAAGGAGAAATGGAGAAAAGGGAAAATGGGGACAGGGAAAATGGGAAAAGGGGAAGAAATAAAAAAAAGAAAATGGAAAAAGGGAGAAGGAGGAAGAAAAGGGGAAGCAGAGGAGAACTGGGAGAGAGGTAAGAGGAAAAAGGAAAAGTAAGCGGAAAAGAGAAAAAATGGAAAGTAAAGGGAAAAGAGAAAACGGGAAGATAAAAGGAAAAAATAATGCGGAAATGGATAAAAAGGGAAAATGGGAAGAGGGGAAAAGAAAAAAAGAAAAGAGATAAAATAATTAAAAAATAATAGAAAACAGTTGTAAGTTTTGTGTAATTTCGATTGTAATTCATTGTATTTATTTGTAGATTTCTGTAATAATAGTTTTTAGTTATCTGTAATTTTTTTTGTAAAAATTTGACTACCAGGGGGTACAAAAATATTCAATTTAATTAATTGAAGTGATTAAATATTTAATGCAATTAGAAACGCATTATGAAGGAATTAATATCTTGTTGAAGTGGAGTTCCTTAAAGGGAATGATGTACGGATTTTGTTGAATATTCATAACGAATCTACTCTCACCCCTGACCACCCACATAATAGCAGAGTATCGTTCCATTCCTGAGCTTTCAGGACATGTTTGAATTATTAATGCGATAAATAACCACATTGTACATGTTCATTTCAAAATTATTTTCCAGACATTATCATCTGAATTACGAATAAATAATAATTACTCGTTACAATCTAATAATTACACAATTTCTTTTAAAAAGCTACGTATAACAAGAATTAATTAATAATAATAATAAGCTTTTAATTAATACATTCACTTAAAAATTTTTTGCGAAAAGTTTTTAAATAAATATTAAATTTTCACTAAAACAGTTGAATTTTTATCACAAAAAATTAATTTTCATCAAGTAAAATTTTTAACCAAAATACTTAAATTTTTAACCCAAAAAAATTAATTTTTAAATAAAATAATTTAATTTTAACAAAAAGAGTTAGTTTTCAACAAAGCAGTTGAATTTTCCACGAAATATTTGAATTTTGAAGCCAATCAAATGAATTTTTAATAAATCAATTGAATTTTCAACAGGAAAGGTAATTTTCAACCAAATAGTTAAATTCTTCACAAAAATAGTTTAATTTTTAACAAAATAGATTGAGAATTTTTCAACCTTAATAGAAAAATTAAAATAAAAGTTGAATTTTTAACATAGAAATATAAATTTGTAGACAAAATAATTAAATTATAAAAAAAATAATTCAATTTTCAGTCCGCAAATATGTTACTTTGCAACGAAAAAGTTACTTTTCAACAAAGCAGATAAATTTTCAACGAAAATAGGTAATTTTTCAATGAAAAATATAATAGTTGATATTATTTCGAACAAAAAAGATTTTAATTTATAATCAATCACAGTTTCATTCAACCAAACAAGACAAATTTTTAAAAAACAAAAAAAAAACGGAATTTTATCAGAATAGTTCAATTTTTAACCAAAGTAATAAATTTAAGAAAAAAAGATGAATCTTTAACTGGAATGGTTAAATTTTTAACCAAAAAGATGAATTAATTTTAAGTTCTAAAATTTTTCAACTAAAGAGATAAATTTTTAACCACGAAGATTAATTTTCTACAAAAAAGGCGAGTTTCCCACAAATACATAAATTTCCCACCAAACAGTTCAATTTTTAAATAAAAAAGATCAATTATCAACCAAATAGTTGAATTTTCATTAAAAGAAGATACATTTTTAATCAAAAATAGAATAGTTACATTTTTTGTTCTAAAAAACTAATTTATAAAAAAAATGAATTTAAAAAAAATAGTTAAATTTTCAATTCTAATAGTTAAATTTTAAAACAGAAATAAATTTTTATTTAGAATGAAAAATCTTGAACAAAAAAAAATTAATTTTCAACAAAAAAGTGTAACTTTTAAGCAAATAGTTGATTTTCAATTACAAAAGATGAATTCTTAACGAACAATGTAATATAATTGGAATTTCATTCGAAAAAAATTTTAATTTTAAATAAACTAGCTGCGAATTCTTTTTTGAGTGTTTACACTTTGTTTGTATTTTTATTTATAAAAAATACAAAATTACAAAATATTGCGAAATTTTTAAAAATACAATGATTCAAACAAATTGAACTTTGTATTTGAAATGGTAATTTTTTGAGCTGAAGAAGGTGAGGGGAAGTTCTGTCGCTTACTATCACTTTCCCAGTTTTATGATTTTTTTACAAAAATTGTTGAAATTTTGAAAATTAATGATCAGAAAGTCTTTTCCATTTATGCATCAACTTTGAATTATGTTGATAAAAAAACTCTTTTGTTTAAAATAGATATTTTAAATATTACAAATGAGCATAACTTCCTTAATCTTCAAAAAAGTGTATTAATATTATAGGTCAATCGATTTGCCTAGAATCAAGAAATCTTTTCCGTTATTGCATCAATTTTCAATTATGTTAATGAAAAAAATTTTACTAAGAAACTCTCTTCAATAAAATGCATTTACATTATAGGTCAATCAATTCGTCTGGAATCAACACATCCTCTCTATTCTCACATCAACTATAAATTATGAGCATGAGAAAATGTTTACTATGAAAATTGTTTTTTAAAATAATATAAATAACCATAACTTTCTTACACTTCAATAAAATATATCAATATTGTAGTTTAATCGATTTGGCTCGTACCAAGGAATTTTTTTCATTTTTGCATCAACTTTGAATTATGTTGAAGAAAAAATTTAACTATAAAAAAAGTATTTTCAAATATTATGCATTACCATAGATTCATTACTCTTAAATAAAATGTGTCAACATTATAGGTCAATCGATTCGTCTCGAACAAGCACATCTTTCCTATTATCACATCAACTCTAAATTATGCAGATCAGAAAATTTTTACTATAAAAAGCGATTTATAATATAATATAAATGACCATAACTTTCCTACTCTTTGATAAAATGTATTGACATTATAGGTCAATCGATCCGTCTCAAATCAACAAATCTTCTTTATTTTCACATCAGCTATATATTATGAGCATAAGACAATTTTTACTATTGAAATAAATTTTTAAAATAATATAAATGACTATAGCTTCTTTACACTTCAATAAAATACATTAATATTGTAGTTTAATTGATTGGGCTCGTACCAAGGAATTTTTTCTATTCTTGCATCAACTTTGAATTATGTTAAAGAATTTATTTAACTATAAAAAAAGTACTTTCAAATATTATGCATTACCATAAATTCCTTACTCTTAAATAAAATGTGTCAACATTATAGGTCAATCGATTTGTCTCAAATAAGCACATATTTTCTATTATCGCATCAACTCTAAATTATGCCGATGAGAAAATATATACTATAAAAAGCGATTTTTAATATAATATAAATGACCATAACTTCCCTACTCTTTGATAAAATGTATTGACATTATAGGTCTATCGATCCGTCTCAAATCAACACATCTTTTCTATTCTCACATCAAATTGAAATTATGAGCGTAAGAAAATTTTTACTATAAAAATCGATTCTTAATATGATATAAATGACCATAACTTCCTTACTTTTCGATAAAATATATTAATATTATTGGTCAATCGATTTGCCTCGAAACAAGGAATCTTTTTTATTCTTGCATCAATTTTAAGTTATGGTAATGAAAAAAGTTTTACTAGAAAAAACTGTATTTTTAAATATTATGCCTCACCATAGCTTTTTTACTCTTTAGTAAGATGTATCAACATTATAGGCCAATCGATTTGTATCGAATCAACATATCTTTTCTATTATTACATCAACCCCCCATAGCGCCCCAAAATGACCTACAAATCAAAATAATACATTTTGATGTATTATTGTTACTTTTTAGCAATTTCCGTCAACTTTTTTTAACAAATAATTACTAATAGATAATTTGAATATTTACCATGACCTTTTAAACAAATTTCAATTGTTTAAGCAAATGTAAATTATTTAAACGATTATTTATTCCTAAAAAATGTAAAAAATTATCTCATTTTCTGATTACAATGTAATAGTTTGTCATTGTTTGGAGTCGTAAATTAAAAAAAAACATTATGTAATTATTTAAACAAGTATTTTTTGTTTATTTTCAAAATTTTTAAAAATTGAGCCAGCGATGTCTACTTTTTTCAAATTGGTATCCTATGCTACTTTTTGTTGAATAATTACATAATTTGAATACATTTCTTCTAATGTTAAACAAATTTCTATTTGTTTAAACAATTTTTATTTTCTCAAGCAGTTATTTTTTGATAACTAAAAAATCAAATAAAATAGAACACATACAATTATTTTTCTGACTGTATAGTGTATAGAAAGAATATATTGACTATTTTTCAATTGTTCAAACAATTATTTTTACAAAAATATTTTCAAAATTGTATTTTTTAAATCAAACATAATATTGGATGATTTCGAGGAGTAGTAAATTCTATTTGAAACGCCATGTCATTGTTTAAACAATTTGTATTGGTTCAGGCAAAGTTCATGACTTTCATGATTAATTTATATTATATTTTACTTATATCATATTATTTATATACTTGTATAAGTAATAACATGAAGATTTTAGCAGAATTCACTACTCCTCGAAATTTTTCAATATTATGCTTAATTCAGAAAAGACGATTTTCAAAGTAGTTTTAGAAAAGTAATTATTTAAACAAATTACGTTTTTTAAACAATTAAAAATGGTTAATATATTCTTTCTATATACTATACAGTCGGAAAAATAATTGTATATGTTCTATTTTATCCTATTCTCAGTTATCGAAAAATAACTGCTTAAGCTAATAAAGATTGTTTAAACAAATAGAAATTTATTTAGCATCAAAAGAAATGTATCAAAATTATGTAATTACTGAACATTACTGTAATTACATAGGAGACAAATTTGAGAAAAAAGTTGATATCTCTGGCCTAATTTTTACTAAAATTTTGAAAATAAACAATAAATAATTGTTTATATTATTACATAATGTTCATAGAAAAATGTACTACTCTAAGCAATGACAAACTATTACATTTCAATCAGATAATAAGATTATTTTTTACATTTAAAAAAAATAAATAATCGTTTGAATAATTAACATTTATTTAAACAATTAAAATTTGTTTAAAAAGTCATGGGAAATATTCAAATTGTCTATTAATAATTATTTGTATGAAAAAGACGACGGAAATTGCTAAAAAGTAATAATAATACGTAAAAAT
>JAUELO010000365.1:672911-688068 GCA_032357855.1 Amphibolips quercusostensackenii
TGCCTGGTCGTTGCCTCGGTTCGGTCCTATTGCCACTCCCAACTGAACCATGGCCTCCATCCGAGAGAGGCCTATTGATCAAGTAACACTGTTCTGATCCAAGTACTTAAAAAAATTAATACAAATACCTATTTTACGGACATTATTGTAAATCTGTGCATCAAAAAAACATCGCTAAATCATTAAAGCACTAGTGGTTTTGAAATAATAATGTAAATAAACAATTTATGTTACTTACAAAAAAAACTCAATCTTTATGTAGTTCAATTTTTTTTTTTAATGAATCAGTAATTAATTAATTGGCTCACAGAATAAATATAAATATCCAATGATTTTTATTGAAACAATAAAATAATTCTTATTTTATTATATTTTAAAGGATATTTGAATTATTAACAACATTTTTAACTAATTTCAGAAAAAAATTAAAAGATATTTACATGTAATTTTGCAATCTGAAGTCAGAGTCTCATTTTAAACCAGCACAAAGAATATAAAAACTTATATAATTGTAATAGAAATATGTTGAATATAAATAAATTTTTATAAGACGAATTATAGCTAATATTTGATTAAATAACCTCAACATAAATGATCAAATTATGTTACTTAACAGAGAAAAATAAAAATAAGATCTTTATGTAACTTAATATTGTAGAAAAAAATTAGTCAACAGTCAATTAATCAGTTCACAGCATAAAAAAACATTAAACAATTATTTTCAATGAAACATTCAAATAATTGTTATTTATATATTTTTTTAACTGGAAATCTTATTTTTAAATTTTGAGTTATTAATAACCTTTTACACGAATTTTCAAAAAAATTAAAACATAATTTGCAGATATTATTTTCAAGATTGAATTAAGATACTAATTCAAGCATTAATGTATAATTTTCGTTCAAACATTCAAATAATTTGTACTTTACTTTTTTTAAATTTTTACTTTCATATCTAAAAATCTGATTTATGAGTACCTTCGATGTTCATTCTGGAAAAAACTATAACATATTTATATATAATTTTTAAAATTAAATTTAGATACTCATTTCACAATATCAGACACATTAAAAAAATTATGTAAGCGAAATAGGGGTGTTTCAAATATAAATAAACTTTTAGTATACAAATTACATTAAATATTCAATTATATAACCTTCAAGTAATTAATCAATTTATGTTAATTAATTTTACCAAAACTAAAATTTAATCTTATTTGATTTATTATCAACACAAAAATCAATCAGCTCATAATTAATTAATCATTTTACAAAAATAAGAAGCATCAAACTATAATGTTCATTAAAACATTAAAATAATGTTTACTGAATATATATTTTGTTAATTTGAACTTTTATTTATAAAAATTTGATTTATTAATAAGCTTTCAAACTAATACCAGAAAATGTAAGTTTGAATAGAATCAGTTAATAAGTAATCAGTTCACAACATAAAAAGCATCAAATTATTATTTTCATCAAAACATCAAAATAATTTTTAACTTATATATTTTTTTATATTTTAAATTTCATTACTGAGAATTTGAATCACTAATAACCTTTTATACTAATTCGAGAAAAAAACTAAAATATATGTCCATATAATTTTAAAAATTGAATTCAGATAATCATTTCGCGACATCGTAAACATTAAAAAAAGTTTTATAATCATTATAAAGCTATTTCAAATAAAAATGTAACTTTTATTGCACAAATCATAGCCCATATTTAATTAAATCTTTATGTAATGTAATATTGCCTCAACAGTTTTTCAGATAAAAATGAAATAGTCAGTGCAGAACATAAAAAGCTTAAAAAAATTATCTTTATTGAAGCATTTAAATTATTTTTGCTTTATATTTTTTTGGAAACTTAAATTACTAATAAACTTTCAATTAAAATTCAGAAAAAGTTAAAACATATATACAAATAATTTTGAAAATTAAATTAAAATACTCGTTTCACAACATCAGAAACATTTTAAAAATTATGTAACTGGAATAGAGGTATTTTAAATAGGAATAAACTTTTATAATACAATTTATAGCCAATATTCAATTACGTAACCTTAGAATGAATAATCAATTTATGTTAATTAACAGAGAAAAATTAAAACTAAAACCTTGTGTAATTTAATACTGTGAAAAACCTGAATCAGTCCCTAACCAATTATTCAGTTCACAACGTGAAAAGCCGGAAACAAATATTTTTATTAAAACACTCAAATAATTTTCACTTCATATTTTTGTTAACTTGAGTTTTTATTTCTAAAAATTTCAATCATAATTAACCGTTTATACTTATTTTTGAAAAAATTAAAATATATGTACGTATAATTTTGAAAATTAAATTCAGATACTTATTTCGCAACATCACAAACAAGTAAAAAATGTATATAATTGTATTAGAGGTATTTTGAATAAAAAATAAACTTTTATCATGCAGATGATGGTCTATATTTAATTACATAATCTTAAAGTAAATAATCGATTCATGTTACTCAACTAAAATCTGAAAGCAGTTAAAATTTAATCTTAATGTAATTTTATTTTGTCAAAGAAATTAATCAGTCAATAGTTAATTATTCAGTTCATAACATGAAAATTAATATTCAATTATTTTCATTAAACTATTATTATACGAATTATAGCCAATATCTAATTACATAACCTTGAAGTACATAAGAAATTTATGCATTTAATTTGAAAAAAATTTAATGTTTATGTAAGTTATTGTTATGAAAAAATTAATTAGGTAATTATTGATTAATTAGTTTACAAAATAAAAATCTGCTTCAAAGAAATTTGTCTTTTTGACTTAAAAATTGAATAATTTAGTAAAAAATTAAATTATTTCATAAAAAATTAACTTTTGCATTAAAAATTTAAATATTTTGTTAAAAATCTATCTTTCTTAATTGAAAATTAAAATTCCGGTTAAAAATTCTTTTTCTGCGGCTTCAATTTCAATTATTTTCTAAAACAATCGAATTTTTACTTTGAATACTTTTAGCTATTTTGTTAAAAATTTAGCTATTTTTATAGAAAATCAATCTTGTTTCATGAATTTATCTATGTGGTTGAGAATTGAACTATTTTGTTAAGAATACGTCTTTTTTCGTTAAATTAAACTAGTCAATAATTTGTTTTCTTTCAACCTAAAAAAAATGAATTTTTTAAAAAACGCTTGAATTTTAACCCAAAAATATGATTTTTTAAGAAAAAAGTTAAATCACGACGAAATAGTTGAATCATCAGCCAAAACATGACATTAAAAAATTTTTTTTAAATTTCACATGACATTAAAAAAACAGAATCACAAAAGAAGAGGATGAGTCAAAAATCACTGAAAATATTGTCACGTAATATGTGGATGTACCCATACCGGAAATAAGGAAAGAAGAAAAGTCAAATTGTCGGCGAGATTCCCTTCGAGTGTCTATCTAGCAAAAAAAAGGTGCTTTCAACAAGCACCTCTGCCCTAGATTCGGGTTTGTAACCTTTAATAAGATTTCAGTTGCACCTCGAGGTATTTCTTTACATTTCCAACCTTTCTTACTGACTAATATTGATACGGGTTTTTTTTTGCTTGCCTTCTCCTCAAATTGAATCTCGCAGAATTTAATTTATTTTCTCCGTTCCTTGATATCTTTTATGGTTGGTCTTTTTACCGACAATATGAATTATTTTCTTCATTTGAAATAAATTTCACCGACAAAAAGGATACAATAAAATAGCACAGACGTCTACAACACCAAATAGAATTGCAATGCGTTGAAAGAAAATGACACTTCAATTGTCGAGAGGGAAAATAAACATTATGAAGAATGCTGAGGAAATCCGACAAGTACAAACTTGCAAATGTTTTTTTTTTATATTCACTGCAAAAGAAATTATTGGCTTTAAGGAAATGCATTTCTTTGGTTTCTTTTTTTTGAACCAAGGATTAATTTACTTCAGTTGACTGAATTTGTTCAGAGGCAAAAGAGTCATGCCTCGTCTCGAAGAAATTGTTTCTTTAGTGATATTTAATATAAAGAAATATTCCTTTGCAATAAATGTGAAAATTATCAGGTCAAAGAAGTGATTTCTTTCGAAGCAAGGTTTTCAAAGTTTTGTTTCTCTGTCATCAAGAGAGAAGATCATTCCTTTCTTATGATTTTCGTGGTTTGAAAGATGATATAAAGTTCAGTCAAAATTATCTTTACATTCTTTAACGATGATGCTAGCTTCATAGTGGATCTATTTTGTAGGGCTTTTTATTATCCCGTAGTTTTTTGGTAATTTAAGAGGTTTAGCATTTTTTGATTATAATCATTTTTCTCTATAATAATTGTTGTATCACCTTTGTTCGCACGAGATATAAGGAGATTTGGGTTATTGTTAGTAAATAGTTTCGTTTTATTAAAACGTTCAAAATTTTCTGGTTTAAGAATCTATCATTAATATCCAATATGTAGTCTGTATAAGGTATTTAGGTTCTTTGCAATAATCATATTTGAAAAATTTTGAACAAGGTCTGCTGTATGAGTAATAGGAAACAAATATTGATTTCTAAGATATTTAATTTTCTAATAGACTGTCTAATTAAATTACCTTTATACACTTTTACTTCGAGTGAGTTGTTAGTCTTAAGGTTGCTAAAAATTAGGAACAGAGCAATTTGTACCATTTTCTTTCCTAAATTTTTTAAATTTTTTTAACAGTATCCTTAATATATTAGTTTATGTATAAAATTTTAAGTTGTGAAATGCTGTATCTAAAGCAAGTTAAAGTATTTTGAAATTTTGTGAACCGACTTATGGAATGGAAGTGAATATTAGTCTTTAGCTGATGTTAATTAATGTTGAATAGGTAAGAATTTAATAAGAAGACGTTTGATTCTGTTGGTATATTGATCCTTATAGTTTGTTTGTTCCATTGTTGTATCTTGTTCCAATCGTGTTGCATGATTAGCTGGTGCTCATTCGTGTAAGAATCTAATAAGAAGATGTTGGATTTTGTTATTATACTGGTCCATATGGATTAATTTGTTCCATTGTTCTATCTTCTTCTAACCGTGTTGTATGATAAGCTGATGTTCATGGATGTTGCTGGGTAGGCATTTAATATATACTGGTCTCTATAGTTGGTCATTGATATATCTTTTTCCTACCGTGCAGTATGATTAGCTTATGTTTATTGATGATAAGTAGGTAAGAATTTAATTAGAATAGGTTCGATTTTATTGTTATACTAGTCCCTGCAGTTGGTTTACTCCATTGTTGTATCTTCTACAACCGTGTTGCATGATTAGCTGATGCTCATTGACGTTGACTAGGTAAGAATGTAATTAGAAGACATTGGATTTTTTGGTATACTGTTCCCTATAGTTAGTTTGTTCCATTGTTGTATCTTCTTCCAGACATGTTGTATGATTAGCTGATGTTTATTGATACTGACTAGGTAACAATTTAATTAGAAGACGTTGGATTTCGTTGGTATACTGGTCCCCATAGTTGGTCATTGTTATATCTTCTTCCTACCATGTAGTATGATTAGCTAATGTTTATTGATTTTGACTGGGTAAGAATTTAATTAGAAGACGTTTGATTCTGTTAATATACTGGTCCCTACAGTTGGTTTGTTTCATTGTTGTATCTTATTTTGACCAATGAAATCATTGCATACATAGCTGATGCTCATTGATGTTGGCTAGGTGAGAATTTAATCGAAGACGTTGGATTTTGATGGTATACTGGTCCCTATAGTTAGATATTGTTGCATCTTCTTCCTAGCGTGCAGTATCATTAGCTCATGTTTATTGATGTTGACTAGGTAAGACTTTAATTGAAAGACGTTCGATGTTATTAGTATACTGGTCCCTGAAGTTGGTTTGTTCCATTGTTGTATCTTCTTTTAACCGTGTTGCATGATTAGCTGATGCTCGTTGATGTTGACTAGGTAAGAATGTAATTAGCAGATCGTTGGATTTTTTTTGTATACTGTTCCCTATACTTGGTTTCTTCTATTGTTGTGTCTTATTTCAACTGTGTTGCTTGATTAGCTAATGCTCATTGACGTTGACTAGGTAAGAATGTAATTAGAAGACGTAAGATTTTTTGGTATACTGGTCCCTACAGTTGGTTTGTTCCATTGTTGTATTTTTTTCCATCCATGTTGTATGATTATCTGATGTTTATTGATACTGACTAGGTAACAATTTAATTAGAAGACGTTGGTTTTCGTTGGTATACTGGTCCCCATAGTTGGTCATTGTTATATTTCTTCCTACTATGTAGTATGATTAGCTAATGTTTATTGATTTTGACTGGGTAAGAATTTAATTAGAAGACGTTTGATTCTGTTGGTATACTGGTCCCTACAGTTGGTTTGTTTCATCGTTGTATTTTCTTTCGACCGATCAAATCATTGCATGATTAGCTGATGCTTATTGATGTTGACTAGGTAAGAATTTAATTAGAAGACGTTGGATTTTGATGGTATACTGGTCCCTATAGTTGGATATTGTTGAACCTTCTTCCTAACGTGCAGTACCATTAGCTTATGTTTATTGATGTTGATTAGGTAAGAATTTAATTAAAAGACGTTTCATTTTATTAGTATACTGGTCCCTAAAGTTAGTTTGTTCCATTGCTGTTTTTTTTTTAACCGTGTTGCATGATTAGCTGATGCACGTTGATGTTGACGAGGTAAGAATGTAATTAGCAGACGTTGGATTTTTTTTGTATACTGTTCCCTATAGTTAGTTTGTTCTATTGTTGTGTCTTATTCCAACTGCGTTGTATGATTAGCTGATGTTCATTGATGATAACTGGGTAAGAATTTAATTAGAAGACGTTGGATTTTTTTGGTATACTGGTCCCCATAGTTGGTCATTGTTGTACACTAGTCTCTATAGTTGGTTTGTTCCATTGTTGTATCTTGTTCTAATCGACTTGCATGATTAGCTGATGTTTATTCATGTAAGAATTTAATTAGAAGACGTTCGATTTTATTAGTATACTAGTTTCCACAGTTGGTTTGCTTTATTGTTGCATCTTATTTCAACCGTGTTGTATGATTAGCTGATGTTAATTGATGTTGTCTTGGTAAGAATGTTATTAGATGACGTTTGATTTCATTGGTATACTGGTCTCTATAGTTGGTTTTTTCTAATGTTGTATCTTCTGCCAATCATGTCGTATGATAAGTTGATGTTCATCGATGCAGACTGCGTTAGAATTAAGTCACAAGACGTTGGATTTTGTGGGTATACTGGTCCCTATTGTTGGTCATTGTTGTATTTTCTTCCTATCGTGCAGTATGACTAGCTAATGTTTATTGATGGTGATAAGGTGAGAATTTAATTAAAAGACGTTTGATTGTGTTGTTGTTCTGGTCCATACACTTGTTTTGTTTCATTGTTGTATCTTCTTCCATCCGTGTTGCATGATGAGCTGATGCTCATCGATATTGACTAGGTAAAAATGTAATTAGAAAACGATAGATTTTTTTGGTATACTGGTCGCTATAGTTGGTTTGTTCCATTTTTGTATCTTCTTCCAACCCTGTTGTATGATTAGCTGATGTTCATTGATGCTGACTAGGTGAGAATTTAATTAAAAGACAATCAATATTGTTAGTATACCAGTCCCCATATTTCGTCATTACTACATCTTCTTTTTAGCGTGCAGTATGATTAGCTTATGTTCATTGATGGTGAGTAGGTAAGAATTAAATTAGAAAACGTTTGATTTTATTAGTATACTGGTCCCTACACTTGGTTTGCTTCATTGTTGTATCTTTTTCCAACTGTGTTGCATGATTAGTTAATGCTTATTGATGTTAATTAGGTACGAATGTAATCAGAAGATGTTTGATTTTTTTTGATATACTGGTCTCTACAGTTGGTTTGTTCCATTGTTATATCTTCTTCCAACCGTGTTGTATAATTAGCTAATGTTCATTGGTGCTGACTAGGTAAGAATTTAACTAGAAGACGTTAGATTTAGTTGTATACTGGTCCCTATAGTTTGTCATTGTTGTATTTTGTGTCAACTATGTTGTATGATCAGCTGATGTTCGTTGATGTTGACTAGGTAAGAATTTAGTTAGAAGGCGTTGGATTTTGTTTTTATACTGGTCCCTATAGTTGGTCATTGTTATATCTTCTTTCTACCATGCAGTATGATTAGCTTATGTTTATGGATGTTAAATAGGTATGACTTTAATTAGAAGACGTTGGATTTTGTTGGTATACTAGTCTTACAACTTCCCACCAACAAAATCCAACATTTTCTAATATTAGTCTTTATCTGAATGATGATAATGTTCGGAGACATGTCTTCATTTTTATTCTTACAATGCTACAAAAATCTCCATTGGTTCTTAATTTTCACTAGTAAAAATCTAGATTTTGAAATCATATCTTTCCATTAGGAAAACCTGTTACATACTTAAGCCGATAGACTTTAATTTTTGTTTAAAGGAAATATTTTATTGATTCATAGTCACATTAGACTCTATCAATTGACCTAGTTTTTATACACAAACTTCTTCTTTCTTTCAACGTTCCTGCACTTAGTTGATATAGCACGAAATAAAATAAATATTAATTTTCAACAATAATTTGGTACTTTTAGTTTAGATAAAACCATCTCTGTGTATCAAAGAAATGTTTTGTAGGACGTACTCAGTGTGATCATTTTCTTGAATCAAGTAAATTTTTTTTTAATCAAGAATTTTTTCCGGGTTATGTGAAATTTAACTTCGTCGGATTTTATCGAATTTCCAAGTTTTGAGACCCCAGAATCTTTTTTTTTAGTAGGAAATCAATTCTTATAAGTAAAAATTTAAATATTCCATTTTTTTTATCTTTTTGATAGAAACCTAATATTTTGGTTTGAAAATTCTAGTCTTTGTTACAGACTTTACTATTTTGTTTAAAAATGATTCTTTTTTCTTGAATATTATTCTTCTTTACTTAAAAGTTCATTTTCTTAGTTGAAAATCCAACTGTTTTACTTGAAAATTGTTTTTTTTTTATCGGAAATTAATTGTCTAATCTAAAAATGTAAGTATTCCATTTTTGGTTGAAAATCTATATTTTTTGGTTAAAAATTAAACATTCTGTTTGAAAATTCATGTCTTTGGTAAAATTTTAAATATTTTGTTTGAAATTTTCACTTTTTGATTGAAAATTATTCTTTTTCAGTTGAAAATTTTATTTTCTTGAAAATTGTTTTTTCTTTTGGTTGAAAATTTATGTTTTTGGTAGAAAAAGCAACTACTTGTAAAAAAATGTAATATTATTTTTAAAATTTGCCATTTTTATGGCTAAAAATTATATCCTTTGGTTCAAAATTTCACAATTTTCTACAAAATACTTTTTTTTTTTTGTTAAAAATTTATTCTTTCCACAGAATATGTACCTGTTCAATTTTTGATTGAAAATTGATCTTTTTTTATTAAAAATTCAATTATTTGTTTAAAAATTCATTTCTTTGGTCAAAACAATTTTTTTACTAAGAATCCTTTTTTAGGTGTTAAAAGCTATTTTTTAAATAATGAAAATTGGTTTATTTTGTTGAAAATTCGTCCTTTCTGTAAAAAATTTATCTTTCTGGTTGAAAATCTATTTCTTTGTTAATGATTTCAATACTTTCGTTATAATTCGTTCTTTCTCATAAAAAAATTATTATTTTTTTTGGTCAAATTTCATTTCTCTTGTTGAAACTTTTATTATTTTCTGGAAAATTGTTATTTTTTTTGTTCAAAATTATTTCTTTTAACTAAAAATGTAACTATTTAATTTCTGTATGGAAATTTAATCATTTAGTTGAAAAATCATGTATTATGTTAGAAATTTGTCTTTTTTGATAAAAACTAATTTTCTCGCTTGAAAATTTAACTTTTAGTTAATAATTCGTTATTTCTCTGGCTGAAAATAAATTATTTTAGGTAAAAATTTAACTTTTCTGTTCTTGACTGTATATTTATCTTTTTAGTAGAAAATTTAACTGTTATTTGATTTTATATTCAAATATTTTGCTAAAAAATTCATTTTGTTGTTAAAAATTCGCCTTGTTGATTAAAAATTCCACTAATTTAATAGAACATTCCACTATTTGGTTAATAATTAAATATTTTTCTTGGAAATTCATCTTTTTGTTTAAAAATTTAAGTACTTTGTTAAAAAATCGTTCTGCGTTGAAAAATTATTGTTTAACCTTTTTTTTAACTAAACATTTAACTTTTACAATTAACGATTAATCATTTAAGTTGAAAAATTTTCTCCTTGGTTAAAAATGTAACTGTTCTATTGAAAATTAACTGGTGTTGCTGAAAATTCTTGTAATTTGTTGAAAATTTTTCTTTTTCGGTAGAAAATTATTCTTCCTAGGTAAAAATTTATGCTTTTGGTTGAAGATCAATCCACTTTTTTGAAAATTAAACAATGTTGTTAAAAAGTCATTTTGTGGTTAAAGATATTTTTTATTTGAAAATTAAACTTTTTGTTCGAAAATTTACTTGAGTCTAGTTTAGGCGGGGTGAATTTACGATAATGTTATGTAATTTTCAGGAGTTGTTTTTCCTGGTTGAAAATATTAAGTCAGGTATATTTAAAAAGTAAATAAATAAAATTAATTAAAAGAAAGTCACCTTCTGATTGTATTCAATATTATAAATTTAAATTTGGATTATTTGGTCTAGTTTGTTGTAATATCAAGTATCACAAATGCTTATTAGCGAAAAAAATTCTCTTTTTTTCATTAGCTCCTGTAGGGATCGAACCCATGTAAACTAATTGGCGGTCAGGTGCTCTTACGACTAAGCTACGAAGCAGATCTAAATTTTCAATTCTTTAAGAATTTATTGGTTCTAAACAACTTTTTTTAATCAAATTATATACTTTTAAATCTATTAAATTATTAATAAATTAGAAATTTTGGTTTAAAAAGAATGCCGTTTCGAAAGGGATCATGTACGGCTTTGGAAAAAACATTCTCGATTCCCCGAGGCTTAAACGGAACAGCATCTGATTTGCAACCAGCTTACATGGGTTCGATTCCTAGCGGAGATAATTAAAAAGACGATTTTTTTGGACAAAAATCATTTTAGATATTAGTTATTACAAACAAACTAAATGATCGAAATTTACATTCAACATCTTGAATTTAACATTTAATAAACTTTGGTTGTGTTGTGGAAAAACTAACTGAACTATTTGAGACATTTTTACTGCAAAATAAAAGTTTCTGTCACCTATTTCACAATTGTTGCTACAACGTGCATTTGTAGCCGACACAAAGCTATCAATAATTGTAGTTCAGGCTTCACGCAGCTATTCATTTCTTCGTTTTTTTTTTTTGTTTTTATTTCATTTTTGGAATGAATGGAGAACTCTTGTTGGGCGCGGTACATTTGTTTCAGAATAAAATTCACAATGGAGATCCCAGAGCGACCAGCATTATTAGTCTTCGTGTAAATTCTAAAGCACCGTTTACTAAAGAGAAAAGTGTATGTGCAATATGCAATATGCATTATGCAGGCCTCAGACTCATTTTACAAATTCAAAAAAATCAAGAAAGATGGACTTTAATCAAGATGATTCAACTTAATTTAACAAAATAATTAAATTATTAAGGCGAAAAACGAATGTTTTGGGAGACAGTTGAATTTTTGACAAAGCAGTTAATTTTTGACCAAAAAATATGACTTTAACAAAAAATCTTGAGAATCAAAAAATTAAAATTCAAGATTAAAAAAAAAAGTAAAACGGAAGAAAAAATTTCATTACAAACTAAAAATTCACGTAAAATTCTGATTCAAAAAATTTAATACTGCGATTTTGAGGGTTTTTGAATCTTTAACCAAAAATAGAATAGTCAGATTTGCAGTTCGAAAAATTAATATTTATTTGAATAAAAAAGAATTTTTAATTAGTTCAACTCAACAAAAATAGACGAGATTTCAACAACAACAACAAAATTTTCAACCGAATTATTTTATTTTCTATGAAAAAGTTTAATTTTCAACAAAAAAGTTAATTATCTACCAAATAGTTTGAATTTTAAATATATTAACTTTTAAACAAAATAGTTCAGTAGTCTAATAAAATAGTTAAAATTTTAATCAAAAAGGTCTATTTTTAAATAAATTATTAAATTTTTGCCGAATTTTCAATAAAACTCATTAATTTTTAAATAAATTGTTTAATGTTTTGTACGAAAATTGATTTCACTACCCAAAAATATGAATTTTCACCCAAAAAAAATAATTTTTAACTAAATATCAAAATTTTTAAATAAATACTCTAATTTATAATCAAATTGTTGAGTTGTCTGCCAAAATAGTTGAATTTTCGCCAAAAAAGATGCCTTGTAACCAAATAATTAAATTTTCTACGAATTTTCAATAAAACACATGAATTTTCAAATAAATTGTTAAATTTTCTGTACAGGAGTTAAATTGAAAACCCCAAAAATATGAATTTTTTAAGGAAAAGTTCTGTTTCAACCAAATAGTTGAGTTTTCTACAAAACAGTAAAATTTTCAACCTAAAAATATAGAATGCAAAAAAAAGTTAATTTTTGACCAAATAGTTGAAATTTTTTAATAAATCCTTTAATTTTTAAGGAAATAGATGAGTTCTCTACCAAATTAGTTAAATTAAAAAAAAAAATAATTTTCAACCAAGAAGATCAACTCTCTACCAAAAATAAAATTAAACAAAATACAATAATTTTCAACCTAAAAATTGGATTTTTGAAAAAATTTGCATTTTAGATTGTATAATTCATCTCTCATGCCTGAAAATAAACCTTAATGCCGAAAATTTCACTTTTTGAGTTGAAAATTTAACTGTCTGCTAAAAAATTAGTATTTCTGTCTTGAAAACGACTGTTTATTCCAAAATTAAAATTTTTATCTGTTTGGTTTGAAATTCATGTGGTTTCTTAATAAATTAATTTTTTTGTAAAAAATCATTAAAAAATTCAACTATTTGGTCTAAAATTATATTCTTTTTTTAATCCATATTTTCCAATGGAAAATTCTAGTATCAAAAATAAACCTTTTTTGTTGCAAATTTGACTTTTTGGATTGAAAAATCACGTTGGGCTGAAAATTTTACTGTTTTAGTTAAAAATTGATAATGATGTTAAAAATTTCATTATTTAATTAACAATTTTTGTGAAATCTTTAAAATTCTTGGAATCTTTGAAATCTTTGTAAAATTTTGAAAAATATTTATGAAATCTTTGAAATGTTTGTGAATTCTTTTTTTAATGTTTGTTTGTGAAACGTTTTTTGTGCGTTTGAAATCATTAAAATCTTTTTAAATCTTTACAAAGTTAAAACTTTGAAATTGCTTCAAATCTTTAAAATCCAGTGTACTGTACCCTTTTTAAAAAAGGTTTTGATTCTTTAAATCTTTTAAAATCCTTATGCATTTTTAAAAATATTTGTTAAATCTTTTGGAAATTTTTTGTATTTGTTTAAATTCACTTGTTAAAATTTTTGACTTTTTTAGAATTATTTGTAATCCTTCTAAATTATTTTAAATATTTGAAAAACTCTGCATTTTTTGTATTCGTTTAAAATTAATGAAATATTTGAAACATTTTGTGAAATCTTTTGAAATCTTGAAAAAAAACTTAAAATAGCTTAAAATCTTTCACATGTTTTCAAATCTGGTGTTCTTTTCCAAAATCTTTATTAAAAAATTTGAAATTATTAAAATATGTGAAATTTTTGTCAAATCTTTTTAAAAATTTTGAAATTGTTTTAATTCTTTAAAATGTTGCGAAATTTCAGAAATACGATTTACTTTTTAAAATTTTTTTTAATTTTAAATTTTTAAATCTTAAAAATGCCTGCAATCTTTTTAAAGTTTTGAAATTTTTGTGAAATGTTCGAAAGCTTTAAAATCTCGTGTATACGCATATTTAAAATCTTTAAAATCTTTATGAAATATTCGAAATCTTTAGGAAATTTGTGTGAAATCTCTTAAGTCTAGTATAGCCAGCTTTTTGAATCCTTGAAATCTTTGCAAAATCTTTTGTGTTCTTTAAAATCAGTAAATTATTTTAAATCTTTTAAAATCTTCTAAAATGTTTTAAAACCTTTAAAAATCTTTGTGAAATCTTTAAATTGTTTTAAAATCTTTAAAATCTGGTGCACTGCACCCTTTATCAAATCTTTAAAATTCTTGAAATCTTGTAAAAGTTTCAAAATCTTTGTAAAATTGCTGCGAAACCTTTGAGATCTTGATGTGCACGCCTTTTCGAAATCACTGTAATGCATGCAATTTTTGTCAAATGTTTAAAATCCTTTTAAATACTGCCAGACTTTTGAAATATGTTGAAATCCTTAATAATATTATGTAACCACGTATGTTTTATGGCCATGGCAATTCTAATCTTTTGAAAGGAAAAAAAATTCAAATTCAAAGTTCTCGTGAAAAGTTCATAGCGTTCCAGGCTTTCAAGGTTAAAAAAAAACAAGTCTTTTTCAAAAAAACGGGGAGGGCGGAAAGCCAAAGTGGATTGGTATTATATCCATTATTCCTATTGATGTTATTATGGTGTTTTAGGATTTCGATTGCTTCTCTATGTTTTCTTGGAGAAATATTGTATGTTATTGCGATGCGAGTTAACTTGTCAAAATCAAATTCAATGTCCTGTTTCGAAATGATGCTCAGCTAGCGCTGATTGCGTAAAATGTTTTAGCCTCACTTTACTCGCATGTTTCTTTACACATTGGCTCACCGCTCTCCCGGTTTCTCTAGTATAGACTTTGCCACAAGAGCAAGGAATTTTGTATACTCCCAGATCACTGAGAGGTGCCTTTCTATCTTTAAGGTTGTTTCGAAGTTGTACTTTTTTCGCAGGTGGTTTAAATATGGTTTGGATGTTTACTGAGAATTATTTTTATTGGTTCTATGATACCTTGGATGTAGGATAGGATGGTGGTCGTTTTTTCTTCTTTTCTTTAGTGGATTGTGTTCACTTGTTTTTTTAAGTGTATTTTTTCATTGCTATATAAATTTGTTTGTTTGTGTAATCATTCTGTTTTAGGATTTATTTAACGTTTTTGTAATTCCTTTTGTAAGTTATCTTTATCTGTTATGGAGACAGCTATGTATACAAGGAAGTTAATGACCGATTGCTTTT
>JAUELO010000365.1:707718-717814 GCA_032357855.1 Amphibolips quercusostensackenii
AATGCTGACGAGAGCGCCCCTTTGAAACTCCGGAAGACACCCTTAGATCGTAAAGTAAGCACTCAGGGCTTTGCTTATCGAGCTCAAAAGTTACAAGAGTCACACAGACTCGTGTTCCAGAACCAAAAAAAAAATTCCAATTGAGAGTATTGATGCTATTCTTTCGGCAAAAATTAGAAAAAATGTACCTCGGCCCGGATTTGAACCTCGAACGTCACTCACTATACATGAGTAGAGCGTTAACCAATTACGCTACCAGAGCCACAGCAGTTCGTAATTAATTTCTGATGTTTAATTTTTCCGATTACTAATGAATTAATTAGTTTCCTTGCTCGACAAAATAACGTTAATATTATAAATTATATTTAGGTTCTGTAAATTCATTTAGAATGGAATTAGCCACTAAAATTTCACAGGTTACAAAAATGCAGACCCGCGTTAGCTTGTGGAAAAAGGAGAAACAAGAAACGATATAATGTGGCCCAGGTAGCGTAATTCGTAAACGCTCGACTCACATATTGTGGCGTTCCTGGTTCAAATCCTGCACGAGGTAGATTTTTTTTTATTTCTCCAAATATTATTAGAATAGTGATCGGTAAAATTTAACATCAGCAATGAAAATTCTCTAATGTTTTAAGGACCGCTCAGTTATCCAAACTTGTAATCTGGTGTAATCCGAGTAATCCAAATTACTTCTCATTCAAAGGCCTCCGAATCCTTAGAAAAAATTTTTTGTTCGTGGTGGGTAAAGAGGACCATTCTAATTCCAAGAGTTGCATCATTGGTAAATTTTAACAATAAATTTTTCAAGGCTATTTTTAATATCGCGTGAGGCCAATTTTAAAAAAGTTGTAATTTTTTTAATTCAATAACAAAAATGAAAAACAACTTTTTTTCTAGACGAGTACTGGTTTTCGGAAAATACTTGGATTCAATCTAAAACATTTAGAATCAATAAAGCAACTTTCTAGAAAAGTTGTCTTATAGCTTAGAAATTGTTTAAAATTTATCGAAATTGTTATGAACAAATAAGTGAGCGAAAATGTATTCAAGGAGATTGGCAGTGATTTGTGAATTGATTTGCTTCAAATTTGAACAATTTATATACAAAAACCGTTTGGTAGTTGAATTTATGAAATATAAAAAAAGATTGTTATTTTATAAACAAATTTTATAAACAATTAGCCATAGGAGCTAGTTATGTTGAAATAAATCAAGTTTTTTTCTATTGAATCGGCCAAAAATTATACGAAAATGTCACAAAATTATCAGATTTATTCATTTAATAACAACTGATAATTGTTTAAATAAATTTAGTTGACAAATGCACTTTCTAGCTATTTTTAGAGGTAAAAACATAGGGTTTTCAACGTAATGAAATGTAAATAACTTCTAGAATTTTTTTGGGAGCTTATATTGCAATCAATAATTTTAGTTGTTAACAACAATTGCTTAAACAAATTTTAATTGTCTCAGGCATATTTTAAGAAAAAAATGCGTTTCTATAAGGCACAAGCAAACTGTTATTCAGTAATGACTCTGTACTATCAGTCGATAACAACTGATGATTGTTTAAACAAATTTAATCAACACATGCATTTTTCGGCTATTTACAAATTTAAAAACTTGGTTTTTCCAATGTGAGCAACTGTTGGCGGTTGCTTTAATTTTAAATATCTCCAAAAAACACGTAATTTTTTTATAACAATTATAAGAAAGAAAAAAATTTTTTATATAAAATTATTAATGACAATAGCAATAGTGGATTGTCATCAAGGTTTACACAAAAAAAATTTTTAATAGTTATTAACATTTGGTTACGAAAAAAAAACAATTTTTTAATTCTAAAAATAGCCAGACAGTGCATTTCCTAATTCAATTTGTTTAAACAATTATAAGTTGTTATTGGATAAATAAATCGGATAATTTTAGGACATTTTCGCGTAATTTTTGGTCAATTCAATAAAAAAAACTTTATTTATTTTAACAAAACTACCTGATATGGATATTTGTTTATGAAATATGAGTTTATTTAATATATTTAATGAATTTAAATAAAATATGTTTTTCGTTTATAAATTATTCAAATTTAGTGCAAATAAATTGAAAAATCTCTGCCAATCCCCATGAATCCATTTCCACTCACTTATTTTTTCATAACAAATTTTTTTTGCTGCAGATACATTATTTCGGTAAAAAATTCAACTATTTTCTAAACAATTAATTCACTTTGCAGAAAATTCTACAAATTAAAAAAAAGTAATTATTTTGGTTAAAAATTCACTTGTTTTGTTCAAAACTTGCCTTTTTGGGTTAAAAATTTAAAAATTTTTTGTAGAAAAATCTTTTTATTGGTTAAAAACTAATTTGTTTAACTAAAAATGTCACTATAACAATTTTCGTTAAAAATTATCTTTTTAAGTTATAAATTGATATATTTGGTTGAAATTTTATTTTTTTGATAGAAAATTAAGATTATTGCTTAATAATTCATATTTTTGGTTGAAAAATAAACTATTTTGTTAAAAATTTAACTAGTTGGTTGAAAATTCATGTATTTTGTTTTAAAAACTACTATTCTGAATAAAAATTAATCTTTTTGCTCAAATTTTTTTTTTTTTTTGAATATTGAAATATTTTGGCGAAAAATTTGGAATATTTAGTTGGAAATACACACGTCTTTTTTGGAAAAAAATAATCTTTTAAATTAAAAATAAATTTATTTAATTTAAAATTAAGATATTCTTTTTGAAAAATGTAATTGTTTTGTTGAAAATTCGTTTTTAAAATTAAAAATTAATTATTCTAACTGAAAATATAACTATTGCCTTTTTAATCGTAAATTTACCGTTTTCAGTCGAAAGTTTAAATATTCGGTTAAAAATTCGTTTGATTTTATTTTTACTTGAAAATTAATTTTTCTAATTGAAAATTTAACTATTCCATTTCTCATTGTATATTTATCTTCTTATTAGAAATTTTCAATTGTTTAGTTTGAAATTTAACTATTTTCTTAAATTTTTTTTATTTATTTACTATAACATTTTTCGTTCTGAATTAATCTTCTTGTTTAAAATTCAACTATTCGGGATAGAAGTTTAACTGCCTTCTAAAAAATAATTCTTTAAATTAAAAATTTGACTACTTTGTTAAAAATTCATCTTTGTAGGTTAAAAATTTAAATACTTTATTTATTATTATTTAATTATTTTATTTATATATTTAATATTTAATATTTGGTTCAAATTCGTTTATTTCTTCAAAGTAATTCTTTTTACTGACAATTCCAATTTCTCATTGCTTGTTGAAAGTTATCTTTTTTGACTAAAATGAATAAATTTTAAATGTTTAAATTTTGATCCGAAGTTTATTAATTTCGTTTGTAAAAGGTTGTATGCCAAAACTGTTACAAAATCCGAATGCTGATCTTTGAACATAATTGGATTTCAGAATTTTGTAATTATAAACAAATTAGACGTCAAAAAATAAATAAAAAACCTTTGGATACATCTCTGAAATATCTGTTAAAAAAAAAATTGACTTTATTTCCGTCTAAAAACTCCATCCTTGACCATCTGAGCTAAATAACCGTCACAGTAAACTTAACCCTTACAAGTTTGTGGGACAATCCATTTATGCATATTATTGCTTTAACGGTGGCAGTGGGTTATAAGACTTCGCGTCTAATAAAATATAATGCCGTTACGGCTGAGTTCAAGATTACACACATATATCAATTATTCAAAGTAGGCCTCAACTTTCTTCTACTAACACTCTCCTTCCCCTACTTCTGCTCACTAACACTCGCTTCAACTATTTCCCCTTCCTAATTTTCCCTTACTTCCCCACCATCACTACCGCTCACTTTACCTACATTTCCTCCCTTCATTTTTAATACTCATAACTCCCCTATTTTTTCTTCTTCCCGTCCACTCATTTCTTATCACGCCTCCTTCACTAATCTTTTCTTACACCTCCGTAAGTTTCCCTCACTTCCTGTACTTTTCTCTCCTTCTTTCACTCTACTTTTCCTCCCTTTGTTACCCCTCACTTCCTATACTTTTCCTTTCCTCATTTGCCCTCACTTCTTCTACTTTCCTTTTCCTCAATTCCCCTAGTTGCAAAAAAGTACTATGGACGGACAAATGTACAGATGGTATAACACAGCGCAAATAAACCAAAAAAATTATTTAAAGTAGGCCTTAAATACCCTTTACTAACACTTTTCTTCCCCTACTTCCGCTCACTAGCACTCGCTTCTCCTATTTCCCCTTCCTAATTTTCCCATACATTCCCACCATCACTACTGCTCACTTCACCAACATTTCCTCCCCTCGTTTCTAATAATCATAACTCTTCTATTTCTTCTTCCCGTCCACTCATTTTTCATCACGCCCCCTCTACTTATGTTTCCTTACACCCCCGTAACTTTCCCTTACTTCCCGTACTTTCCTCTCCTTCTTTCACTCTACTTTCCCTTCCCTTATTACCCCTCACTTCCCATACTTTTCCTTTCCTCATTTGCCCTCACTTCTTCTACTTTCCTTTCCCTTAATTCTCCTACTCGGAAAAAAGTACATCCGACAGACAAATGTACATATGGGCTAACACAGCGCAAATAGAGCAAAAAAATTATTTTAAAATAGGCCTCAACTTCTTTTTACTAACACTCTTCTTCCCTTACTTCCGCTCACTAACACTCGCTTCTCCTATTTCCCCTTCCTAATTTCCCCTTACTTCCCCACCATCACTACCGCTCACTACACTCACATTCCCTCCCTTTCTTTCTAATACTCATAACTCCTCTATTTTTTCTTCTTCTTTCCGTCCACTCCTTTCTCATCACGCCCTCTTCACTCATCTTTTCTTACACCCCCGTAACTTTTTCTCACTTCTCGTACTTTTCTCTTCTTCTTTTACTCTACTTTCCCTTCCCTTGTTACCCCTCACTTTCTACACTTTTTCTTTCCTCATTTGCCCTCACTTCTTCTACATTCCTTTTTTCTCAATTGCCCTACTTGAAAAAAAGTACGTCGTACGGACAAATGTACAGATGGGCTAACACAGCGCAAATAGAGCAGAAAAATTATTCAAAGTAGGCCTCAACTTCCTTCTACTAACACTCTCTTTTCCCTACTCCCCTTCTCCAGTCCGCACTTTCCCAACCCTACTCTCCTTCGTTTCTTATTATTTTCCCTACATCCACTCACTAAAACTCGCTTCTACTACTTCCACTTCCTAATTTCCGTTTACCTTTTCACCATAGCTACCGCTCACTTCCCCTACTTTTCCGCTCCTTATTTCCGCAACTCAGATCCCCTCTATTTCTTCTACACTCCCTCCACTTATTTCTCATTTTGTCTTCTTCGAATCATCTTCTCTTACACCTCCTAACTTCCTCTCACTTCTTGTACTTTCCTTTACTTCATTTTCTCTACTTTCCCTCCCCTCATTACCCCTCACTTCCCATACTTTCCCTTTCCTTATTTCTCCTCACTTCTTTCACTTTCCTTTCCCTCATTTTAATTCCCCTCCTTGTAAAAAAGTGCAACAGACAGACAAATAGACAGACGAGAAATGCAGAGAAATCCCTCATCAAATCTTAAGTAGATTTTTAGAAAAAATTTGGGTTACTTACTCAAACTGCTCTTTTTAATGTATAAGGTCAGGATAGTTTTTCATCTTACCTAAAACAAAAAATACTTTGGTTAGATTTAAGTATAAATTATTAATATCAACAAAATTTTAATCGTACAAAATTTTTGGCCTAATTTCGAAAAATTTAAAACACATTTTTTAGGACGCCCCAGTGCCCTCAATTAATTTTCAACGAAAAATAAAATATAAAAATGTAAGTCAAGGTAGGCACTTTGAGCCTACAAAAAAGAGTTTCGCAGCCTGATGTGACGTAAATAAGTCGTTTAAACTTCGCCCTGTTATACTCAACCTCTCCTTATCACCCAACATTCATTCACTTCCATCCCCTCCCTCCCTACACTTTAACCTTTGCTTCCACTCCTTCCACAACTTCTGCCTCACATGATTACTCTTCTTTACAATTGCCCTACAATTTTTCCACATTTTCTCTAAGTGCTTTATTTCCCCTCAGTTCTCCTATTTTCGCTACCCTCACTTCACTAAGTTTCCGAGTTTTAAGTTGTGAGTTTAAAGTTCCCTCACTACCTCTTCTTGGCAAAAAAAATGACGGACGGACGGACACTCGACCAAAACTATAAGGCTTTGTAAAAACTTTTTGTCAGCCAAGAACATGTTGTGTCAGCCAACACCTGTCGAAAGTGGTAAGCCCTGCCCTAGTGCATATTTTGGAATAAAGTAATTCCTAGATCCAGATTTAGCACAGCTGGGTCAGCTAACACCTACCGAAAGTGGTCAGCCTTGCCCTAGTGCATAATGAAAATAAATTAATTAAGATCTAATGAAAGCTGTACTCCATACAGTTAGGATTTGAAACAAAGATAAGGAATCGTGAGTTAGATAAGGTGCCTAGATTCAGCACAGCCAGGTAGGCCAACAACCACCAAAGGTGGTCAGCTTTGCCTTAGTGCATAATCAAAATGAATTAATTAAGATCAAGTTAAAGCTGTACTTAATACAGTTAGCACTAAGAACCTTGATGACAAATTGTGCGTCAGAAATTGTAGATGAGAAATCGTGAATTGGAGAACGTGGCAAGATTCAGCACAGCTGAGTCAGCCAGCACCTACCAAAAGTGGTCAGCCCTGCCCTAGAGCATAATGAAAATAAAGTAATTGAGATCCAATTAAAACTGTACTTAATACAGTTAGAATTTAGAATAAAGATGATAAATCGTGAACTGGAAAATGTGCCTGGATTCAGGACAGCTGGGTCAGCTAACACCTACCAAAAGAGGTCAGCTTTGCCCTTGTGCATAATCGAAATAAAGTAATTAAGATTCAACTAAAGCTGTACTTAATACAGTTATGATTCAGAATCTTAAAGAGAAAACGTGCGTAAGAAACTGTAGATGAGAAAATGTGAATTGGCGAACGTGCCAAGATTCAGCACAGCTGGGTCAGCCAGTACTTATCGAAAATGGTTAGCTCTGCCTTAGTGCATGATTGAAATAAAGTTATCGATAGATCCGATAAAAGCTGCAGTTAGTACATTCAGAATACAGAGCCTAGATGTGCGATCCTGTGTAAAAGATCGTGGATGAGAAATCATAAATTAGAGAACGTACCAAGATTTAGCACAGTTGGGTCAGCCAAGACTTGCAGAAAGTAGTCAGCCCTACCTCATTGCATAATCAAAATGAAGTAATTGAGATCCAATAAAAGCTGTACCTAATACATTTAGGATTTTAAATGACAAAGCGAAATCTTGCGCGAAAAATCGTGGATGAGAAATCATTACTTGAAAAACGTTCCAAGATTCAGCACAGCTGGGTCAACCAACACTTATCAGAAGTGGTGAGCCTTAACCTAGTGAATAAGTAAAATAAAGTAATTAGGATTTAATACAGCTGGGTCAGCCAACACCTGCCGAGAGTGGTCAGCCCTGCCCTAGTCCATAATAAAAATAAAGTAATTAAGATCTAATTAAAGCTGCACTTAATACAGTTAGGATTTAGAATGAAAAAGAGAAATTGTGGATAAGAAGACATTAATTGGAGAAAGTTTCAAGATTCAGCTCAGCTGGGTCAACCAGCACCTTATGAAAGTGGTTAGCCCTAACCCAGTGAATAATCAAAATAAACTAACTAAGATTTAACACAGCTGGGTCAACCAACACCTACCAAAAATGGTGAGCCGTACCTTAGTGACTAATTAAAATAAAGTAACCAAGATTCAACACAGCTAGGTCAGCCAACACCTGCTGAAAGTGGTCAGCTATGCCATAAATGCATAATCGAAATTAAGTAATTGAGATCCAATGAAAGCTGTACCTAATACATTTAGGATCTAGAACGACGAAGAGAAATCGTGAATAAGAAAACATTAATTGGAAAACGTTCCAAGATTCAGCACAGCTGGGTCAACCAGCACCTACTAAAAGTGGTGATCCCTACCCTAGTGAATGATCAAAATCAAGATTCAACACAGCTGGGTCAACCAACACCTACTAGAAGTGGTGAGCTTTACCCTAGTGAATAATCAAAATAAAGTAACCAAGATTCAACACATCTGGGTCAGACAACACCTGCCGAAACTGGTCAGCCCTGCTCTAGTGCATATTTTGGAATAAAGTAATTCCTAGATCCAGATTCAGCACGGCTGGGTCAGCCAACACCTACCGAAAGTGGTCAGCCTTGCCCTAGTGTATAGTAAAAATAAAGTAATCAAGATCTAATGAAAGCTGTTCTCCATACAGTTAGGATTTGAAACAAAGATGAGGAATAGTGAGTTGGAAAACGTGCCCAGATTCAGCACAGCCAGGTAGGCCAAAAACTAGCAAAAGTGGTCAGCTTTGCCTTAGTGCATAATCGAAATGAATTAATTGAGATCCAGTTAAAGCTGTACTTAATATAGTTAGGGCTAAAAACCTCAATGACAAATCGTGCGTAAAAAATTGTAGATGAGAAATCGTGCATGAGGATTTGTGAATTAGAGAATGTGGCAAGATTCAGCACAGCTCGGTCAGCCAGTACCTACCAAAAGTGGTCAGCCCTGCCCTAGTGCATAATCAAAATAAAGTGATTCACAAATACTATGAAAGCTGTACTTAAGACAATTACGATTTATAGTCACAATGAGAAATCATGCATAAGGAGTCTTGAATGAGAAACCATGAACTGAAGAACGTGCCCAGATTAAACACCGCTGGGTCAGCCAATAACTACCAAAAGTACTCATCTCTACCGTAATGCATAATGGAAATGAGGTAGTTGAGATCCAGTGAAAGCTATACCTGATACATTTAGGATTTAAAACGACGAAGAGAAATCGTGAGTGAGAAAACATTAATTGGAGAACGTTCCAAGATTCAGCACAGCTGGGTTACCAGCTCCTACTAAAAGTGGTGAGCCCTACCCTAGTAAATAATCAAAATAAATTAACCAAAATTCAACACAGCTGGGTCAACCAACACGTGCCTAAAAGTGGTAAGCCCTTTCCTAGTGACTAATCAAAATAAAGTAACCAAGATTCAACACAGCTGTGTCAGCTAACACCTGCCGAAAGTGATCAGCCCTGACCAAAATGCATAATCGAAATCAATTAATTGACACTCAATTAAAGCTGTACCTAATACATTTAGAATTCAGAGCGACGAAGAAAAATCGTGGATAAAAAAACATTAATTGGAGAACGTTCTTAAATTCTGCACAGCTGGGTCAACCAGCACTTATTTAAAGTGGTGAGCCCTACCCTAGTGGATAATCAATATCAATTAACCAAGATTCAATACAGCTGGGTCAACCAACACCTACCAAAAGTGGTGAGCTTTACCCTGGTGAATAATCAAAATAAAGTAACCAATATTCATTACATCTGGGTCAGCCAACACCTGCCGAAAGTAGTTAGCCCTGACCCCAATGCATAATCGAAATCAAGTAATCGAGATCTGATAAAGTTGTAACTAATACACTTAAAATTTAGAGCAACGAAGAAAAATTGTGGATAAGAAAACATTAATTGGAGAACGTTCAAGATTCAGCACAGCTGGGTCAACCAGCAACTACTAAAAGTGGTGAGCACTACCCTAGTGAATAATTAGGATAAAGTAACCCAGATACAACACAGCTGGGGTAACCAACGCCTTTCAAAAGTGGTGAGCCCTACCCTAGTAAATAATTAAAATAAAGTAACCAAGATCCAACACAGCTGGGTCAGCCAACACTTATTGAAAGTGTTCAGTCCTGCCCCAAATGCATAATCAAAATTAAGTTATTGAGATCCAATAAAAGTTGTACCTAATACAGTTAGGATCTAATACCACTATAAAAAAACGTGTTTAAGAAATTGTTAATAAGAAATCGTGGATTGGAGAACGCGCTAAGATTCAACACAGCTGGGTCAGCCAACACTTGTTGAAAGTGGTCAGTCCTGCCCCAAATGCATAATCAAAATTAAGTTATTGAGATCCAATAAAAGTTGTACCTAATACAGTTAGGATC
>JAUELO010000365.1:726069-737267 GCA_032357855.1 Amphibolips quercusostensackenii
AATCTTTTTTCATGTTTTTGTGCATTAAAAATTTTTCATGAGAAACTTGACTTCTATTCAACCTTAAAATAAAATTAACTGTTTAGTTAAAATTTTTTATATTTTCTTTGAAATTTCTTCTTTTTTAATAGAAACCTAATTTTCTTGGTTCAAAATTTTCTATTTTGTTAAAAGTTAAAATACATTGTTGTAAACTTAAAAATTCATTTTTTTGATTGAAGATTCCTAATTTTGGTTGAAAACTTATCTCTTTGCTTAAAAACTGATCTATTTGATTAATTTTTTTTCATAAAAAATTAATCTCCTTAGGAAAAGACTTCTTTTTGGTTGAAAATTTGACTTATTGGTTGAAGATTCATAATTTTAGTTAAACATTTATCCTATTGGTTTAAACATTGGTTAAATTAAAATTAAATTATTTTATTTTTGTTTAGAAATTTATCTTTTGAATTGAAAATTCAACTATCTGGTTGAAAATTCTTGTATTTTCTTTGAAATTTTGTCTTTTTTGATAAAAACCTTATTTTCTTGACTGAAAATTCTTCTTTTTTGTTCAAAGTTGAAATACATTGTTGTAAACTCTAAAATTAATTTTTTTGTCTGGAGATTCATAATTTTTGTTGAAAACTGATCTCTTTGCTTAGACACTTGACTATTTAATTAAATTTTTTAAAATAAAAAATTAATCTTCTTGGGAAAAGACTTTTTTTTGGTTGAAAATTTGACTTATTAATTGAAGATTCATAATTTTAGTTGCAAATTTATCTCATCGTTTTGAACATTAGTTGAATAAAAATTTAATTATTTTATTTTTGTTTGAAAATTTATCTTTTTGATTGGAAATTCAACTATCTGGTTGTCAACTCTTGTATTTTCTACGAAATTTAGTATTTTTTGGTAGAAAATCAATCTTTTTGGGTGCAAATTTACCTTTTTTCTTCAATGTAGAACTACATTATGAATAACTCAAAAATTAATTTTTTCTATGAAAGATTTATAATTTTGGTTAAAAACTTATCTCATTGGCTTAAATATTGATTAACTAAAACTATTTCATTTTTGGATAAAAACTCAACTATTTGACTGAAAATTGTTGTATTTTCTTAGAAAATTTTTTTTTATAGAAACCTAATTTTTTTGGCTGAAAATTCTTCTTTTTTTTAAATTTAAAATAAATGGTTGTAAACTTACAAAATCATTTTTTTGGTTAAAGATTCACAATTTTGGTTGAAAACTGATTTCTTTGCTTGACACTGAACTATTTAATTACATTTTTTTATAAAAAATTAATTTTCTTAGGTGAAAATTTACGTTTTTTTCAAAGTTGAACTACATTATTAAAAACTTGAAAATTAATTTTCTTCTATTAAAGATTTATAATTTTGGTTAAAAACTTATGTCATTGGCTTAAATATTGATTTACTAAAACTATTTCATTTTTGAATAAAAACTCAACGATTTGAGTGAAAATTGTTGTATTTTCTTAATTTTTTTTTTTAATAGAAACCTAATTTTTTTGGCTAAAAATTCTTCTTTTTTGTTAAATTTAAAATAGATTGTTGTAAACTTACAAATTCATTTTTCTGGTTGAAGATTCACAATTTTGGTTGAAAACTGATTTCTTTGCTTGGACACTGATCTATTTAATTAATTTTTTTTTTTATGAAAAATTATTCTTCTTGGAAAAAGACTTCTTTTTGGTTAAAAATTTGACTCATTCGTCGAAAATTCATAATTTTAGTTAAAAATTTTTCTCATTGGCTTAAACATTGTTTGAGTGAAAAATTTAATTATTGTATTTTTGTTTGGAAATTTATCTTTTTAATTGAAAATTTAACTATTTGGTTAAAAAATCTTGTATTTTTTATGAAATTTCGTCTTTTTTAATAGAAACCTAATTTTCTTGGCTGAAAATTCTTTTTTTTGTTACAAGTTAAAATACATTGTTGTAAACTTAAAAATTAATTTTTTTTGGTGAAAATTTATAATTTTGGTTGAAAACTTATTTCTTTGCTTAGACACTGAACTATTTAATTATGTCTTTTTTTATAAAAAATTAATCTTCTTGGAAAAAGACTTCTTTTTGGTTGAAAATTTGACTCATTGCTTGAAGATTTATAATTTTATTTGACAACTTATCTCATTGATTTACAATAAATTAGATAAAAATTTACTTATTTTATTTCTCGTTAAAATTTATCTTCTTTAATTAAAAATTTAACTATCTAGTTAAAAATGTTTGTATTTTTTTTTAAATTTCTTCTTTTTTAATAGAAACCTAATTTTTTTGGCTGAAAATTTTTTTTTTTATTGAAAGTTAAAATACATTGTTGTAAACTTAAAAATTCATTTTTTTTAATGAAGATTCCCAATTTTGGTTTAAATCTGATCTCTTTGCTTAAACTTTGAGATTTCGCTTTTTTTTAAATAGAAACCTAATTTTCTTGGCTGAAAATTCTTTTTTTTTGTTAAAAGTTAAAATACATTGTTGTAAACTCAAAAATTTATTTTTTTGGTTGAATATTTATAATTTCAGTTGCAAACTGATCTCTTCGCTTGGACACTGAACTATTTAATTAATCATTTTTTTTAATAAAAAATTAATCTTTCTGAAAAGGCTTTTTTTTGGTTAGAAATTTAACTTATTGTTTAAAGATTTATAATTTCAGTTGAAAATTTATCTCAGTGGTTTGAACATTGTTTAAATGAAAACTAAATTATTTTATCTTTGTTTAATTCAACTATCTGGTTGAAAATTCTTCCATTTTCTTTGAAATTTCGTCTTTTTCAATAGAAACCTAATTTTCTTGGCTGAAAATTCTTCTTTTTTGTTAAAAGTTGAAATACATTGTTGTAAACTTAAAAATTCATTTTTTTTTGTTGAAGATTCATAATTTTAGTTGAAAACTTATTTTTTTTGCTTTAAAACTGATCTATTTGATTGATTTTTTTTTATAAAAAATTAATCTTCTTGGGAAAAGACTTCTTTTTCGTTAAAAATTTGACTCACTGGTTGAAGATTTATAATTTTATTTGAAAACTTATCTCATTGATTAACAATAGGTTGTAGAAAAATATAATTATTTTATTTTCGTTTAAAAATTTATCTTTCTAATTGAAAATTTAACTACCTGCTTGACAACTCTTGTATTTTTTTTTAAATTTAGTCTTTTTTGTGAAAAATTAATCATCTTGGGTAATAATTAGTCTTTTTGCTCAAAAGCTGATCTATATTAATAAAAAATAAGGAATTCGCTTTTTTTTATTTAAGATTTATGATTTTTGGTCAAAACTAATCTCTTTGCTTCAAAAAAGAACTATTTACTCAAAGAATTTTTTTGATAGAAAATTTTTTTTTTTTAGTTGAGAAGACTTTTTTTTGTTGAAACTTAAACGAATTGGTTGAAGATTAATAAATATATATTATTTTTGAAAATTATTTTGTTGGTTTAAACACTGGTTAAATACAAATTTAATAACTTTATTTTTAGTTGAAAATTTATCTTTTTAATTGAAAATTTAACTATCTGGTTGACAACTCTTGTATTTTCTTTAAAATTTTGTCTTTTTTTGTACAAACCTATTTTCTTGGCTAATAATTCTTCTTTTTTGTCGAAGATTAAACTACATTGTTAGAAACTTAGAAATTCATTTTTTTCGTTGAAGCTTTATAATTTTGGTTAAAAACTGATCTCTTTGTTTAAAAACTAAACTATTTATTTAAAAACATTTTTTGTATAAAAAATTAATCTTCTGGGTTGAAGATTCATGATTTTCGTCAAAAATTCATCTTTTTTCGTTAAAGATTTTTTTTTGTTTTTTGAAAATTAGGAACTAGGCAAACCTCAAGAAATACTTGAAAAAAGAAAAAAATGTTCAGATCCATTAGAAATCATTAAAAAAAATTAAATGAAAATCCAGTTGAAGAAAAAAAAAACTAAAAATAAAGAAATATATATTTCCTCAAAAAGAAGGTAAAGTCATCAATTTTTTTTAGGTACTCCTCTGAGTTTTCAACCAAAGAAATAAAGTTTCAGTGTACCTGTACGTAAGGATAACGAGTAATAAAAGTTTATAGCTTGCTAGAAGTTTATTGATATCAATGAGGTTAGAGCATATCAGGAAACCATTTCGGTTAAAGTTACATGATAAATTTTCAGATAAAAAAATATATCATTTAGAGATAAATAAATGCTTTTTGCAGGTACAATTTTTAAAAATACTCATTAATTTTTGACGCTGTATAATTAAAAAAAATATTTTTTTTATAAACTTAATTAAAATTAAAAACATTTCAAATATTTAAACTAACATAAAAATTATAGATTTTTAAAAATTAAAAAGTTTCAGCTCAAAACTTTTTGGTAATAATTTTTAGAGCAGATATCTAAAAAAAATAAATTTTTTCTCAACTACTTCAATTGGAAATAAAATTATTCAAATAAAGTAACTTAAAACTTAATTTTTATTTTATCAAAGATTTATTTTTCAAAAGAGGTATTTAATTTTAAGGAATTTATAAAAGAAATTTTTTGTCTTCTGATGAATTATTTTAAAATTTTCACCGGGAATCCAAAATAAAATTTGAATATCTACCTCGGAAATGGCAACCAATAAAAAATCAACGGAATGCATGAATGAATCTTCAACTAGAATAGTTACATTTTCAACCAAAAATATTAATTGCTACAAAGAAAGACAAATTTTGAATAAAATATATGATTTTTTGACTAAAAAAAAAAATTGTCGACCAAAAATTGAAAAGTTATAATTTTAGTTAGAAAAATTAATGCTTGAACAAATATAGAAATTTAAAACTAAAATAAGATTTATATTTTCAGTTTGAGATAAACTACATTTCAACCAAAAAAACTTATTAAAAAAAAATAGTTATATTTTCAAACAAGGCGATAATTTTTCAAATAAATTGATAAATTTTCGACTAAAATAATAAATCTTTAATTTGAATAGTTAAATTTTGAACAAAAATGGAATATTTGAATTTTTAGTTGAAAAATTAATGTTTGACAAAAGAAAAGAATTTTAGAATAAAATTATAAAATATTTAACTAGATTAGTCACTTTTTCAGTTGAAAAAAGTGATTTTTAATAGTTAATTGTAGTAACAAAAAGCTACTTTTTACAAATAAAGACTCATTGTTATTCAATTTTCCATTTATAATAAAATGTGTATTATCATTATAATATTATAAATCTTATATTATATAATTTATATTTATAAAAAATATAATATTAGATTTTTTAAATAGAATAGTTTAATTTTAAGTTGAAGAAATGAGTTTTCAATTGAATAAAATAAATTTTAAACGAGATAGTTGAATTTTTTAACTAAACAGAAATATTTTCAACGAAAAAGATTGAATGTCTGTCCAAAAATTTCAACAAAAAATGAAGCAGTTAATTTTTAGTCGAAAAATGACCTTTTAATAAAAAAAAATAATTTCCAGCTAAAGAAATGAAATTTTATCTGGAAATATTAATTTTCGACCAAAAAATTCTAATTTTTAATAAAATACAAGATTTTTCTACCAAACATTAAAATTTTTAAATGGAATTTCAACTGAAAAGGTTAATTTTCTACAATAAAAAGATAAGCTTTCAGCATAGTAGATGAATTAAAAAAAAAAAATTTAACAAAAAATAGAATAACTTAATTTTTAGTTAGAGAAATAAGTTTTTAAGCAAATAGATCAATTTTCAACGAAATAGTTTAATTTTCGACCAAACAGATGAATTTTAAACGAAGAAAAATTAATGCCCTGTCAAAAGAAAAATTCGACAAAAAACTGAATAGTCAAATTTTCAGTTGGAAAAACTTTTAATTGAAAAAAATAATTTTCCATTAACGAAATTGATTTGTTATAAATAAAATTAATTTTAAAGTTGAAAAAAATAATTTTCAATTGAAAAAATTAATTGTCAACTAAAAAAATATATATTGTTCAACCAAAGAAATGCAATTTCATACAAAAATGTTAATCTACCAAAAGAAGACTAATTTTGAACAAAATAGATAAATTTTTAACTGAAAAAAAAAATTTTAACAAAAAATAGAAAAATATCAATTTTCACCAAAATAGTAACATTCTTAAGAAAACAAATGAATTTTCTGCCAGAAAGATTAGATGTCTATGAAAAAAAATGTAGTTTAATTTTTTTTAAAATTATTTTTCAATAATAAAAACTAATTTTTAAACAATGAAATTAATTTTCAACGAAAAAGATAAATTTTTTTTAAAGAAGAAAAATTTTTAACAAGATATATGAATTTTCAACCAAATATTTTAATTTTTAATAAGATTTTTAATCTTATATTTAAATTTTCAACTAAAAAGCTAAATTGTTTACCAAAAAAATTATTATTCGACACAAAAGATAAAGTTTCAATAAAAAACAGAAATTTTTAAACAAACAGATGGATTTTCAACTATAGTTAAATTTTTAGTAAATTTCTTTTAAATAGTAACAAACAAGTTAAATTAAAAAAATATATATATATTTTTCAATCAAAATAATGAATTATTATAAAAAAAATAAATTTTTAACAAAGTAGTTTCACTTCTAACTAAGTAGTTAAATTATGAATTAAAGTCAAATTTACAGGATGATTTGACCAAGAATTGATTTAGATACCTAGTGAAGTCCAAACTTTGTGTTTTTCTTTATATGAAGTATTTATATTAAAAAAAAAAAAAATTTCTAAAGTGCAAAGCTGTAAAATTAAATGTGTCATATTAAATCATATTACATATTATTACATATTACATCATATTACATCATATTCCATCATATTAAATCATATGCGAACGATCGCATAAAAAGATCCCTTATAGCCAGTTTGAAGTTACGTATATGGACATATAGCCGGATAAATTCCCGGAATTTTAAGCCCAAAACGAACCCTGTAGGTTGAAAAACGTGTCACCGGGGTATTTTTGAAGTTAGAACTTCGAAAAATCGTTTTTCGAGAAAAACTCATCTAAACTTGGCGAGTCTCATAAGCACACATGTTATTTTTTTTAACATGAAATTTTTCTACTTGCGGTTAATTTCTGGATATGGGTGTAGTACCAATAAATTCACTGTAGGTCCCAGTATTATCCCCCACTCTTCCCCAAAAAATAATAATGATGACCTCAGTATGATGTCATATTGCATATGACATCATATTACATATGACTTTATATTACATATGACTTTATATTACATATGACATCATATTACATATGACTTCATATTACATATGACATCATATTACATTATATTACATATTCCATTATAATACATCATATGCGAGCAATCGCATTAAAAGGTCCCTTATAGCCAGTTTGAAGTTACGTATATGGGCATATAGCCGGATAAAGTCCCGGAATTTTAGGCCTAAAACGAACCCTATCGGTTGTAAAACGTGTCACCGGGGTATTTTTAAAGTTAGAACTTCGAAAACTCGTTTTTCCAAAAAAACTCATCTAAACTTGGCAAGAGCCATAAGCACACATGTTATATTTTTTTCGGACATGAAATTTACCCATTGCGGTTACTTTCTGGAGACGAGTATAGTCCCAATAAATACACTGTAGGTCCCACTATTATCCCCCACTCATACCCAAAAAAATAATAATGATGACCTCAATATGATGTCATATTGCATATGAGATCGTATTACATATAACATCATATGTAATATGACTTCATATCACATATGACTTCATATTACATATGACATCATATTACATCATATTACATATTCCATCATATTACATCATATGCGAACAACCGCATGAAAAAGTCCCTTATAGCCAGTTTGAAGCTACGTATATGGGCATATAGCTGGATGAATTTCAGGAATTTTAGGCCGAAAAAGAACTCTGTAGGTTGGAAAACGTGTCACCGGGATACTTTTGAAGTTGGAACTTCGAAAAATCGTTTTTCGAAAAAAACTCATCTAAACTTGGCGAGTTCCATTAGCACACATGTTATTTTTTTTTTGAACATGAAATTACATATTACATCATATTACACCAAGAACATAAATGTCACATTTTTCTCACTCTCGACTGCAAAAATAAAATTTTAATTTAAAAAAAAAAATGAATGTACTTATGTGACAAATATGTCCAGAAAACACGATAAATGGAGCCATATAGAAAATTCGAATCAAATGCAAATAATCAATTTTAATTCTGCCTCAATAAATAGTTCATCCAGAAATACCTAGAGGATATATTTTTTATGTTTTTAAAATTTTTTAAAAATAATAAAAGTACGGTGTCATATTACAAACGCGAAAAATCAAAGTTCTAGTTTAATGCGTTTTTTAATTATTTTAATTATTAATCACTTTTGGTAAATTTGACGTGAACAAGATTGAAACACTTGGTTCTGTCCTTGTTCTTCGTGTCTTCATACCGTTATCGAAATTCAGATTAATATTCTCACTAGCGTCTTCGTAATTACGCTAAAACTTTCACATGCAAGTTTCCCAGCCCCTGACGAATAATAAACGTCAAACCAGATCGGTGGAAATTCTAATTAAACGTGACTGATTCTTTAAAAGACAAAATATTGTATTCTCAAATTTAATTTGTGGAAAATATTTCAAATTAAATTAGAGGGTTTGCAGTCCTAAATGCTTTTAAAACAGGGAAATTAGAAGGATTTTTTCACGAAAATAGGGGGAAAGTAAGGAAATAATAGAGGAATGAATTTAAATAAAAAAAACTATTGTAGATATTGAATTCATTACAGAAAAATTTTTAATCCAAATATCTTAAGTCAAAATAGATTGCACTTTTTAGATTGCATTTTTTACTGAGAGATAAATTTGAAATTTAAGATGCAAAAAAGTACATGTTTTTACAAAAAATTTACTTTTAAACTCAAAAAGATGAATTTTCAACAAAAAAGTTAGTCTTTAACTTAAAAAGATAAATTAATATAATTATTAGTATTATAGTTACTTTAAAACAAAATTGTTGAATTTTTAAGAAAGTATTTCTATTTTAACCGAAAAATATTATTTTTAACAAAAAATAAATAAATTTTGTAACAAAAATATTATATTAGACTTTTTAATCAAAAAGAATTAGTTTTCAACAAAAAAAAGGATTTTTCAGCCAAGAAGATTTATGTTCTACAAAAAAAAAACAAATTTTTAACGAAACAATTGTACTTTTAATCAAAAAAGATCAATTTTGAACAAAAAATAGAATAGTTAAGTAAAGAGTTCAAGAGATTAATTTTAAATTAAAATTGTAGAACTTTCAACGAAATAATTACACTTTCAACCGTAAAATATCATTTTTAACGAGAAAAAATGAATTCCTACTCAATTATATAATCTTAGACTTTTTAATCAAAAAAGATAAATTTTTAACAAAAAGTAAAATAATTATAAAAAACGAATTTTCAACAAAATTATGATAGCCAGAGATTAGTTTTTAACTAGAATTATAAATCTTCAACCAAAAAAATAATTTTTTAAGATTTTAATAAGGTAATTCAAATGAAAATTAGAATTAGACTTTTTGACCAAAAATAATGATTTTTTAACCAAAAGGATGAATTTTCAACTAAGAAAATTGATTTTCTATTCAGTATATAAATATATTAATTTTTACCAAAAAATCATATATTTCAAATTTCATTTGAACAAATTATTTCAAATAAAAAAAGCGAGCTTTCAACAAAAAAGTTCATTTTCAAACAATAAAAATTAATTTTGAACAAAGAAAATCAAGTTTCATCTGAGTGAATCCAATTTTCCATTAAAGAGATGGATTTTCAACTGAAGTGAAAAATTTTGAACCAAAAAATACATTTTTAATCAAGTAGTTAACAAAAACAAAAAAAAACGAATTTCGAACAAACTAAGTAAGTTTTTAGTGAAATATGTAGATAAAATTTTTAAATAAAAACTATAAGTTTTCAGCCAAAAATGAAATAGTTGAATTTTCAGTTTTAGAAATTAATATTCGACAAAGAGAAACAATTTTCAACTAGTTAAATTCACCCAAGAAGATAAATTTTTTAACACAATATTTGAATCCTCAACTGAAAAGATAGATTTTTAACGATATAGTTTAATTGTTAACTTATAAAGGATACATTTCCCATCGAAAATGGTATAGTGATATTGTCAAATAAAAAAATTTATTTTCAACTAAAAAAAAGAATTTTCTATCAAACTAGTTGCATTTTTACCATGAGAAATATATTTTTTAGCCAAATTGACGAATTTTCCATAATGAAATTAATTTTTTAAAACAAAAATATAAATTTTCCACGAAAAAAGTTTATTTTCAAACAAATTGTTTAACTTTCGAGCAGAAAAAACGACTTTTCTACAAAATAGTTGAATTTTTCATCCGCTAATATAAACTTTCCAGAAAAAAGTTTATTTACAACGAAACAATTAAATTTTTAACTGATATAGAACCTTAAATAAAAAAATATATATTTTTTTTAAGTTTACCATTCAACCAAGTAGTTGAATTTTCAACGAATAAATATCAACTTTTAATCAAATATTTTGAAAAAAATGAATTTTTTGCAAAGTAGTTTAACCAAGTACTACAATTTCCAACCAAAAAAATGAATTCTCAACGAAACATGTAACAGTTAATATTCCCACCGTGAAGATTTTAATTTTAAATAAAAAACAGTTGAATTTAACTAAATTTTCAAATTTTAACCCAAGAGATAAACTTTCGACTAAAATGATAATTCTTCAAAAACAAAAAAATTAATCTTTAACAAAGTAGTACATCTTTTGACCAAGTAGTCATATTCCCAGCCAGAAAAATTAAATTCTCAATGAGAAAAGTAATACTTGATATTTAATTTAAGCTAGATTTTAATTAAGATAAAAAACAATGAAATTCAACTGATATGCTCCTTACTTATGGGTAGATTAAATTGGTAACAGTAAGGAGGATAATCGTCGGGGATAGAGGCTGTATACCCCATCAGGTAGTAAGCGGTAGCGTATGGATGAGTGATATGAAGAGCACGAGAAGAGATGTCGAAGGAGGTGAATGGAGGATATGATTTGTCCAACTCATAGGATAGAAAAAGAGAGCATGTGGAAGAGAGGTCAGAAAAGCAACAAGGAAGAGATTTCGAGAAAGTTGAAAGCGATGTTTCTATCCCATAAGATAGAAAGAGATAGCTGTTAG
>JAUELO010000365.1:830946-844983 GCA_032357855.1 Amphibolips quercusostensackenii
ACCATGTAGTCGATTCCTACTATTTCACAATCTTACACAAGATGGAGGTTACCTCTTTTCATATGAAGGAAAAAGATAAGAAACCGAGAAAAGTAAAAAATGTTATCATTTCTTATATTCTCTGAAATAGCTCAAGTATTTTAGAAAAAAAATTTTTTTTAATTAAATAATTTATTTTGAATAAAAATAGTCATAGCTGTGATATAACCTCTTATTCGTACCAACACAAGACGGATTTTCTATCCTGATAGACAAATGTTCAGCAAAACAGTTGAATTTTTGATAAAAAATATGAATTATTAACAAAATAGTTTAATTTTCAAACAAAAAGACGAATTTTTCATATGTCAGTTTAATTTTTGACAAAAAAGTTCATTTTCAGCCAAGAGAGACGAATTTCACACCAAAAAAGATTACTCTTTTAAAATATAAAAGATGAATTTACAACTTAAAAAAACGTTGAATTTTCAAGAAAATTACTAAACTTTGAATGAAATGGTTCAATTTTTTACCCAACAGCTGAATTTTTAACCAAGGAGATTAATTTTCTAACAAAAGACGCACTTTCAACAAAATACATGAATCTCCAATCAAATAGTTGAATTTTAAACTAACAAATATAAGTTTTCAACCAAAAATGCAATAATTACATTCACAACTAAAAAATCAAATTTTCATGAAAAAAAAAAGAATTAACCAGGTTATACTCAATAAAAAGACAAATTAATTAAAAATCGTTTAATTTTCATCTAAAAAAAGGTCATTTTCAACCAAAAATGGAATCATTAAATTTTCATTAAAGAAAATGATTTTCTACAAAAAAACTCATTGCCAACTCATTTTAATTTTTTACCTAAACGATTTTTAACCAAAAATTTACTACCTATATTTAAAAAAAAAAAACATTGATTTTTACTCAAAAAATTTTAATTTTCTACCAAAGTAATTTAATTTTAATCAAAAAATATAAATTTTCAACTAGAAAGTTCATTTTCAACCCAATAGTTTAATTTCCTCTAAAATTGTTGAATTTTTAAACCAAAAAAATTAACAAATTTTTTACAAAATAGCTGAAAATTCATATTATAAATATAATAATAATTTTAATCAAAAAATATTAATTTTTTATAAAAAAATTAATTCGCGACCAAATATTGGAATATGAAACTAAAATGATAATCTTCAACAACAAGAAAATGATTTTTTTACAAAGTATTTTAACTTTACAACAAGTTGATGATTTTTAAAAAACGAAAAAAAATCTCAACTAAAAACCTAATATTTATTACTTTAATAAAAAAGAAAAATGAATTTTCAACTAAATGGTCAAATTTTAAAACAAAAATGATTAAATTTCAACGAAAAACGGTAGTAGTTCAATTTTTTACCGGAAAAGATTTACTCGCATCAAAAAATAAAATAGTTGATATTTTAACAAAGAAGATTGAAATGGGATTAAAAAACAGTTAAATTCAATCAAAAAACAACGAATTTGATAATAAAATAGTTAAATCCTCAAACAAAGCAGATTCATTTTCAGTCAAACAGTTGAATTTTTCATAAAAAATTATGAAAATTTTACCAAGAGATTAGTTTTAAAAAAATTTAATAAAATAATTATATTTTCAACCAAAGAGAAGAATCTTCAATTAAGCAGTTACATTTTTATCCAAAAAAGATAATATTTCTACTAAAAGAAATCAATTTTCAAACCAAAGCAAAGAACTTCCATAAAAACAGTCTAATTTTCAATCAAATAGTTGAATAATTTAACCAAAAAGACAAATTATTAAGAAGACACTTAAATTTTTAACAAAAAAATTTATTTTTAACAAATTTGCAATCAAAAAGAAAGACTTTTCTACCAAAAAAGATGAATTTTCAAATCAAAAGGACAAATCGTAAAAAAAAACAGTTAAATTAAAAAAAAAAATATTTGAATAAAATAAGATTATTTTTCTACCAAAATTGATGAATTTTCAATCGGAAAAGACAAAGGGTAAAAACAGTTAATTTTAAAAAAAAATTAAATTGGAAAGAAGAAAGATGACTTTTATACCAAAAATGATAAATTCTTAATGCAAAAGAACGAATTTTCTAAACAAAAGACGAATTTTCAAAAAACAGTTAAATTTTTACGCCAAAAAAAGAATTTTTTAGAAAAAAGTTAAATAATTAACACAAAAGTTTATTTTCAACAAAGACAAACGAATTTTCTACCACAAAAGATGAACACAAAAAAATTAGGGGATCCATTAAAACCAATTTTTGGTTTCAAAGAAGCTGCAACAAAAATGAACCCTACTTGCTGAAAAGGTACCCAAAACGATAAATAAGCTCTAAATGATACCTCGATTGGGTTCTAAATAATCCTAGTTGTAAATGAGCCTCTTTATAAAGAACCTATTTTTCGCCTAGCCCACCTTGACATTTTGTTTGATTAATAACATAATTTTTTCCTTAAAGCACACGCGTAATCAAACTCTGATGAACATAACTTAATGAAAAGAATTGAAGAATAAAATATTACTGCAATTAAAATTTAGAGAATGACTTAATAAATATCATTTGCAGGTTATATAGCAAAGTTGTAAACATAAAGGCGTATTCATATGCAAGAAACTTTTCGTCGGAGTCATTAAGAGTGTTGCTAATACGGGCCCTCTGCTCTACTGCGCATGCGTTGCATAAGGCGCGTTATTAGCTGCCATCGGCGCGCCTATTTAAAATGTTAAAAAATAAAAAAATTTTATTTAATATTTTAATTAAAAGTTATTATATTTTAACATGCTCAAGTGGTATGTGAATGGTTTTCAATATATTCTAAGCATTAGGTCAAAAAATAAAATAAGTATTCAGTAAATAAAAAATGTCTTGTTGTTTAATGTAATCTTTTTTAATTTTTTAAAATATTGTTACTAAGTTATGCATTTAAAATTGTGTGTATTAATTAAAATAAATAGAAGAATTTTATTACAGGTACAATTTGAAATATTTAATATTTATATATCGAGAAATTGTAATTCAAATTTAATGAAAGGTAAATATTAAATAGAACCTGATAAAAAAATAGAGATAATAAATAAAATATACAAAATAGAAGTATATTTTGTTCACTACCAGCATAAGTTTTAAACACATTTTTTATAATAAAGGACCTACGCGTTTCGAAATGGTTTTCAGTTCCTTCTGAAGATGCGAAAAATACAAAAATTTTCCAAGATTTTAAGGGAAGAATAAAAAATCCAGAAAATAAAAATTCCCAAAACTGTAAAATTTCCGAGTTGGAAAATTGCCCAATAATAAAATTGCCGGAATTATAAAACTGCCGAAATTTAAAAATGACGAATTGGAAAATTTTCGAGTTATAAAATTCCTGAATTTAAACAATGAAAAAATCCTTTGTTTGATAACTATTATTCATTAATTAAAAATAAAAGACTCATATATTTTTTAATCAAAAAAACAAGATTTTTAATGTCTAAAGTTTTTGAAAATTATTGTTTTAATTTAAAATAACAATAATTTGAAAAAATTTATTTCTGCATGAAGAATTTTGTTTGACATTGTGCATAGCAAAATTACGGAAAACGTTTTGAAAAATCGACTTATTAATTTAAAAGAAAATTGAAAACAAACTTAGAGAAAAATCAGTGCTGATTTGAATTCTGCAAAGTTTGTTCACACGTGTGTAAAATTTGTTTTTGTATACAATTTGTATACTTTCATAGTTATTTTTATTTAAACAATAATGCTAAAACGTTTTTTAATTCAAAAATGTTGTACTCAAATGCTTAATAGCTTACACGTAGAAAATGGAAAGTACTAACACTTTGCAATTTAACAATTTTAAATTAAATGCATTTGAACTAAATAATTTAGAATTTTTAACTTTTATAATTTGTAGAGTTCAAAGATTCAGATTCAGTTCCAAAAATATGAATCCATGTTATCATTTTTAATGTTAGTTTTTTAAGCAATTTAAAGCTAGAAACATTAAAACTTGAATGATTAAATTTTTTTAAACTGAACACTTTTTAAATTAGAAGTTAAATTATTTTTATTTTAAATAGTTCAAAAATCCTTTAAAATATTAAAATTTTTATTTCAAAATCTTTAAAATTCTGTGTGCTGTTTAAAATTTTTTTTAATTTTCAATGATTTTTTTATAACCTCTAAATATCTTTTAACATGATTTAAATTTTTCCTACAATTTTTAGAAAATCCTACAAAATTAAAACTCTTAAAATAATTCTTCAAAATAAAAAATCATTTTTAATTTTCCTAGCAATCTTATGAAAATGTTTTTATTCTTTTGAAGCCTTCCACAATTTTTAAAAAGCTTCTCAATTTTTTTCGAAAACTACAAAAAATACACACTTCGTTTAAATTATTTTAAATCATTTTAAGTTTTAAATTATTTTTAAATCTTTCTATAACAACTAAATATCTCTAAAAATTATTCGAATTGTTCTACAAATTACGAGTGTTAAATTGTTATTCATACATCAAAATTCAAAAATTTCACTTAGAATTAATTCATTTTTTAAATAAAACAATTAAAATCGTAACGTTTAGAGTTTAAAAGCTCTTAGAAATTTTAACAATTCAAGGCTTGTTATTTTAAACAATTTAATTTCAAATTATTTACTTTTAAATACTTGGTTTGAAATTCAGGCCTTGGTTTTCGTTTTCGTTTCTAAAAAATTATAAATTGAATAAGTAAATTTTAAGAAAATTTGATTTACAAATTTTTAGAAATGAAAATAATATGAACTAAAAATTAATTAACCTACTTGGTTTAACATTTAACTAGTTGGTTAAAAATATACAGACTGTCCAAAAAGTGACGAAACACCTAAATAATTTTTCAGGTAAAAAATTCTTTTAAGAAGCCAAAGTCATTCTTGGAGTAACTTTTAACAAGTAATCTAGTAGCGACCTTGAGCTTGACCTCCAAGGTTATCTCAAGGCCAAATTTGTTTTTTGAATAGGAACTCCTATTTTAGACAACGGCAATCGTAAGAGCGAGAAATTTCACGTCCAAATATGTACTTAGGTCATGGGTCAAGGATGACCTTGAACCCATTGAAAAAAACAAAGTTGACCTTCAATTAATCTTGAAAGTCAAGCTCAAGGTCAAATTCAAAGGTCACCACTAGATTTCTCGTTGAAAGTTACTCCAAGAATGATCTTGGCTCTTTGAAATAATATTTTACCTGGAAAATTATTTCGGTGTTTCGTTACTTTTTGGACACTCTGTGTTTATTTTTTGAAAAATCGTCTTTTTCCGTAGGAAAAGTTTTTTTGCTGAAAAATACAACTTTTTTTTATTAGAAATTTTTTTTTGGTAGAAAATTATTCCTCATTGGTTAAGATTTCAATTATTTGGTTGAAAACGTATTTTGTTGTTGTTGAGAATTCATCTTTCCCAGTAGAAAATTAATCTTCTTGGTTAGAAATTTAACTGTTTTGTAGAATGCTAGTTTACAAATGCAACTGTCTGGTCAAAAATAAATCTGTTTTGTTTAAAAATTAACTTTTTTGTTGACAAGTCACATTTTCGGGTTCAAATCATTTTGTGACGAAATATTGAATCTCTTTAGGTTTAAAAATCCAACTTCTTAGTTGAAAGTTTAACTACTTTCTTAAAAATTCACTTTCCTACTTAAAGATTTATTATTATAGTTGAAAATAAGACTTTTTTGTTAGAAATAAATTTTTTAAACTGGAAATTTAATTATTGTGTTGAAAACTCAACTGATTAGTTTTAAATTACATTTTTTGTTAAAAATAAATATTCACGGGTTAAAAATTCCCCTATTTGGTACAAAAATTATATGTTGTGGTGAAAAATTGGTTTGCTTTATTGAAAATTAATCTTTTCGATTGAAAATTCAACTATTTGGTTAAAAATAAATGTATTTTCTTGAAAATTCGTCTTCTCTGGTACAAAATTACTCTTCTAATTTAAAAATGTAACTGATTTAACAAATTTAACTAATTTTCTTTAAAATTTAATTTAATTTTAGTAGAAAATTGATTTATTTGGTGGTAAAATCGTCTTTTTTATATGAAAATTCATCTCTTCTGGTGGAAAATTTTAAAAGTAAAAGATTTTCGAATTGCGCAATATAAACTGAATAATGTCATAATTTAAAAAAAATAAAAACTTAACTAATTATTAAAAAAAATGGTTTAAATCGAACTTGAACACATTTTTCTTCTGAAATTTATAAAATTCTCCGTCAAAAAAAAAAAAATCCACGCCGGGTTTTCCCGGTCTCAAAAAATTCCCGGTCTTTTTCCGGTCCAGCGGCTACCCTGTTTTTATACGAAAAAGACGAATTTTTGACAAAACAGTTGAATTTTCAACAAAACAGTCCAATTTTTAACAAAGCAGTTGAATTTTCAAACCAAGAAAACAAAATTAAAAAAAAAAACAGTTGAATATTAACAAAAAATTATATTTTCAATAATTATTAATATTATTATATATTATTATATTATTATTAATTATTATTTATTGTAATTAACATCAATAGAAAAAAAGATGCTTCATTTTGGTCAGAAACATTTTTTTCCATTCAACTTAAAATAGAATTCCAACTTTTTTTATTTTCACTTATATAAGATTGTTGTAATTTATATTTAAAAACACCTTTTTTACTTAAACAATCCGTGAAATAAATTTTAACTTATTCCGGGAACAAAAATCATTTAGAAAAAAAAACATTTAACTAAGGAGATTATCTACATTACAAACGAATTTATTGAATAGTCAGTGATAAATCGGAGATTTGTGTAAATGTGCGGTAGCTTCTTCTCAAATCGGATTATATTTTTCTAATCCCGATAAAAAGTCCATCGAGAGATCAAGGTATACAAGTTTTCAGTTTGATGACCGAAAAATATTTCATAATCACAGAATGCGTCATGAAGTTGCAGTCAAATTTTCAGAACATTTAATATAGTGAATTTTGATGTTATGTTTTTTGCTGACTAGCGTAGTGTGATTGTTTTTTGTCGACGGAATTACAATTTTTGATCTATACGTAGTTTAAGTCAGAATAGTTTTAATTTTTGAATGTAAAAAAAAAATTTCTCTAGCCCCGCTGGGATTCGAACCCAGCTCTCACATATTGCCGGTCTGGTGCTCTTACCCGTCAACTACGCAGAGGAACGAGCATTATAACTTTTTTCACAGCCTCTTACAAGAGAACGAAGGACCCGTATCTAGTCTTTTAAGAATTTATATTAAGGTTCTAATTAAGTAATTGAATTTCGATGTTAAGTTTGTTGTTGACTAGCGCGGTGTAATTGTTTTTTGTCTACGGAATGTCGGTTTTGGATCTATACATAGTCTAAACTAGAATGGTTTTAATTTTTAGCTCTAAAAATATTCCCCTCTAGCTCCGCTGGGATTCGAACCCACGTCTCACAGATTGCCGGTCTACTGCTCTTACAAAAATAAAACAGAAAAAAGTCTTAAAGATAAAGGACTAGCTTAGCTTGTGTTAAGGCTTAAATTCAATTATCGAGGCCTTCAAGCTAATAACATTGCTTAATTTCATTTATTTTTTTTACCAGGACTGAAATTCCAACTTATTTTTTAAACTAATTTTAAGTTTAGAGAAAAATTTCATTCAAGTGAGACGTTTCCAGGATTAAATTAGGCTTCCATTAAACTGAATTTCAGTCCAGACAGACTTGAATCAAGTCAAAATATAGGCTTAATATTTAATTTAAGTCCTGAAGTAGCTGGTTTTAAGAATCCCATTCGGTATGCTTCACTTCGGTTGAAAAATAACTTTTCTTTTTAAAAATTCTTCCTTTTTTAGTAAAATAATTCATCATTTTTAATTAAATATTTCTGCATTTTGTTAATAATTCATCTTCGTTAACGAAAATTAATCTTTTTATTTTAAAAGTAAACTTTTAAATTAAAAATTCAACTCTTTGGCTGAATATTGAACTCACTTTTTTAAAAATCCATTTTTTTCGAAGATTCATAATTTTAGTTAGAAAACAACTTTTTTTTGTTAAAAAATCATCTTTGAGTTGAAAATTTATCTTTTTTTTATTAAAAATTAAAAAACTTGGTTAAAAATTAATTTATTATATTCAAAATACATTTTTTTTAAAGACACTTTTCTTGAAAATACCCTTTTTTTATTCATAATTTTAGTTGAAAATTTGAAACATTGGTTGAAACTTTAACTATTTTGCTCAAAATCCATTTTTTTTGTTGAGAATTAATTTCCTTTACCAAAAATTTAAATATTCCATTTTTTGTTAAAAATCGATGTTTTAGGTTGAAAATTGATCTCTTCTTGATGTAAATTGAACTATTTTGTTAAAAATTCGTCTTTTTTCTAATTAAAATCTATTTTCGTCGAAAATTCAACTTTTTTGCAAAAAATTTGTCTTTCTGACTTACAAATTAAACTTCTTTATTAAAAATTTATATTTTTAATTTTAAATTAAACTATTTTGGTAAGAAATTCAACTATCTATGTGAACATGTAACTATTTTGTGGGAAATCAATTTGAAAAAAAATTAATTCATCTGGAATTATTTTATATCAGAATCCATCTCATTTGGTTAAAAATTCTAATTTTAACTATTTAGTTGGAAATCAAACTATTTGATTGAAAATGAACTTGTTTAATTAAAAATTCATATTTTTGGTTAAAACTTAAAACATTTTGATTAAGAATAAGTTTTTAAAAATTATTTTTAAAAACTCAGAATTAAACAACGATAGTTAATAATTTTTGGTTGAAAAATGGCTGATATTATATTTTCTGTTCGGCATTCATCTCAAGTGGTTAAAAATTCTACTATTTAAATAAAAATATAATTCTTTGTTTAAATGCAATTGTATTTTGTTTGAAGGTCATCTTTTTTAGTTAAAGTTCATGAATTTTGTTGCAAAATTATCTTCTTTTAATCAAATTCACGTATTTTGTTGAAAATTCGTCTTTTAGCTACAAATTTATTCTTCTTGATTCAAAATTCATCTTTTTCGTTCAAAATTCAACTACTGAGTTAAATGTTAAAAACTATTTTTTTTGGAGATTTATCATTTTAATTAATAATTAAACTATTCTGTTAAAATTCGCATTTTTTGGGTGAATTCAGAAGTTTTTATTCAATTGAAATTGTTCTTCTCTAAGATATAAAAAAATCGTCATTTTAGTTGAAAATTCCAATCTTTAGTTTTTTTGGTTAAAAGTTCTAGTATTTGATTGAAAATTTAATTATTTTGTTCAAAATGCAACTATTTTGTTGAAAACTCCTCTTTTTGGTCAAAAATTCAACTACTTATTTAAAAAATTAATTACTACGTAGAAAATTAACTTTTTTCAAATTCATAGTATCGGTTTAAAAACTGAACTGTTTTGCGGAAAATTCATCTTTCGTTAAAAAATCGTTTTTTGTGGGAGAAAATTATTCTTCTTTTTTTTAAAGTAATTTTCTCAGCTGCGGATTAAACTATTTTTTAAAAGCTTGTCTTTTTTATTAAATTTAACTGAAAGAAAATTAATTTTTTTGTTAAAAATTAATTTTTAAAACTAAAAATGTGACTATTTCATTTTTTGTTGAAAACTTATCTTTTTTAATTGAAAATTTAATTATTTTGGAAGAAAATTCCACTATTTTGTTCAAAATTAAACCATTTATTCAAAAAATTATCTACTTGTTAGAATATTAACTTTTGTGTTAAAAATCCACAGTGTCTCTCTTTCGAGGTAAGAGTGACTCACTTGGTGAGCAAGGGACAGACCGCCCCCACCATTTACCAAAGTTTGGTGGGACTGACGTTATAACTTGAAAATTACATTCTTGGTGGAAATTCATCTTTGTAGACTTAAAATTTAACTATTTTGTTGACTTTTTTTTTTGTTAAAAACTTAACTGTTTTGTTGAAAATTTCTTTCTTTTTGGATAGAAATTCAACCTTTTGTTTAAAATTCATGTATTTTCTTGATAATTCGCATTTTTGGGTAGAAAATTAATCTTCTTTTTTAAAAAATTAATCTTATTGTCTATGGATTTATCTTATTTTTTTTATTTTGTCTGTTATTCAATTTAACTAGTACAAAATTAATTTTTCTTGTAGAAAATTAATTTTGCAAACTAAAAATGTGACTATTCCATTTTTTAAGGAATACTTTTTTTTTAGTTGAAAATTCATCTATTTGGTTCAAAATTCTACTGTTTTTGTAGAAAATTCAACTGCTTGGTTAAAAATTAAATTATTGATTTGAAAAATTAACTAATTGGTAGAAAAATCACTTTTGCGTTGAGAATTCATAGTGTCAGGTGAAAAATTCAACATTTTGTGGAAAATTCATGCTATTTGTTGAAAATTCGTCTTTTTAAAAAGAGAATTAACCTATTTAATAAATTTAATAAATCTTATCTTGCTAGTCCATCTTTTGACTACTGTGGTTCATTCTCAAAAAGAAGTTTCGAAAAATGTAACGGTTAAATTATAAGAAACCTCCTTTATCTGAGGTTTCCTATTTATTGTATTAAAAAACCACGATTAAAACTCCAAGAAATCTTTTCCTTTTTAAGGTACTATTAGCCTGAAGATGACCGACAGTTTACGGTCAAAACGTCGTTAATGTAATTTCAATTGACAATTATAGAAATTTGACTAGAAATAATTTCCTTTGTCTTTTTTATTTTTTTAAATTTGATCGTAAGACCGGAGAAAACTAGAAGTCAATGTTCTTTTTTGAAGAGAGAATCAAGACTCTTTTTTTTAAATCATCTTTTTTTGTTGAAAACTCATTTCTTTAACTAAAAATGTAACTATTCCATTTGTTATTGAAAACTTATAATTTTTAGTTGTAAATGCAGATATTTGGTTGAAAATTAAGCTTTCTTGGTTGAAAATGACATTATTATTATTGTTATTATTATACCATTAAGTCATCCGGGGTAAGCATGACTTACTTGGTAAAGAAGGGACAGTGCTCGACCACCATTCACAGAAGTTTGGTGGGACTGACGTTATAACTTTAAAATTACATTCTTGGTCTAAATTCACCTTTGTAGGTTTAAAATTAAACTATTTTGTTGAGTTATCTTTTTTGGTTAGAAACTTAACTGTTTTGGTAAAAATTTGTCTTTCTGGATAGAAATTCAACCTTCTTCTTTAAAATTTATGTATTTTGTTGAAAATTCATCTTTTTGGGTAGAAAATTAATCTTCTTTTTTAAATATTATTCTTATTGTTTTTGGATTTATTTTTTTTTTAATTCTTCTGTTATTCAATTTAACTGGTACAATATTAATTTTTCTTGCAGGAAATTAATTTTGTAAACTAAAAATGAAACTATTCTATTTTTGATTGAAAACTTATGTTTTTTTAGTTAAAAATTCACCTATTTGGTTGAAAATTCTACTGTTTTTGTAGAAAATTCTACTGTTTGGTTAAACATTAAATTATTGATTCGAAAAATTAACTAATTGGTAGAAAAATCACTTTTGTGTTAAAAATTCAAAGTCTCAGGTAAAATATTTAACACTATTGTGGAAAATTCATGTTATTTGTTAAAAAGTTTGTCTTTTTAGGAAGAGAATTAATTTTTTTTTTAATTATCATCTCTTTTCGTTAAAAATTAATTTCTTTAACTAAAAATACAACAATTCCATTTTTGATTAAAAACTTATAAAAAATTAGTTGTAAATTCAGATATTTAGTGAAATATTAAGCTTCCTTGATTAAAAATGATATTATTATTATTATTATTATTATTATTATTATTATTATTATTATACCATTAAGTCATATCTCTTTCGGGGTAGGCATGACTTACTTGGTGAAGAAGGCACAGTGCTCCCCTGCCATTCACCGAAGTTTGGTGGGACTGACGTTATAACTTGAAAATTACATTCTTGGTGAAAATTAATCTTTGTAGGTTTAAAATTTAATTGTTTTGTTGAGTTATCCTTTTTGTTTAGAAACTTAAATGTTTTGTTAAAAATTCGTCTTTCAGGTTAAAAAGTTCAACTTTTTTGTTTAAAATTAATGTATTTTTTTGAAAATTTGTCTTTTTAGGTACAAAATTAATCTTCTTCTTTGAAAATTAATTTTATTGTGTGTGTACTCAACTTTTTTTCAATTGGTCTGTTATTTAATTAAACTGGTATTTCCAATTTCGATTGAAAACTTATCTTTAGTTGAAAATTCATCTATTTGGTTAAAAATTTTACTGTTTTGGTAAAAAAATTAAACTTTTTAGTTAAAAACTAAATTATTGTTTTGAAAAATTAACTGCTTAGTACAAAAATCATTTTTGTGCTGAAAATTGATAGTTTCGGGTGGAAAATTCAAATTTTTTGTAGAAAATTCATGTAAGTTGTTGAAAATTCGTCTTTTTAAGAATAAAATCCATTCTTTTTTATAAAATCATCATGGTTTGAAATTTAGCTTCCTTAATTGAAAATGACATTATTATTATACCATTAAGTTATCTCTTTTTCGGGGTGAGCATGACTTACTTGGTTAAGAAGGGACAGTGCTCCCCTACCATTCACCGATGTTTGGTGGGACTGACGTTATAAATTAAAAATTATATTCTTGATAAAAATTCATCTTTGTAGCTTTAAAATGCAACTATTTTGTTATTATATGTTTTTTGGTTGGAAATTTGACTGTTTGGTTAAAAGTTCGTCTTTTTTAATCGCAAATTCATACATTCAAACATGAAATAAGAAGTATTAAATCTTTTATTGAGAATGCATCTTTTTTGTTTGAGAACTGAACTAAACTTGGTTGAAAATTTAACTATTTTATGAAAAATTAAATTATTTTGTTGAAAAATCAACTATTTTTCAAAGTCCCCCTTACTACGAAAATTTAATGTGAAAAAACATTCATATGAAATTTGCATAATTCAAATTATTTTCCATCCGTTTTCCACGTAGCATTTGCGAGTTGGAGAAATGAAAAGGACAATATTTTCCTCTAGTTTCCCCACACGTTCGTCGAAATATTTCACATTTCAGTCAATGTTTATTCTCTGCCTTCCGTGTAGGTCGTTGCACAGATTATCGTAAAGCGTGTGCGCGCGTATCTTGCGAACATGTCAAATGAAATGAAATACCTAGTCTGATATTTGTCATGGAAAAATATTTCCCTGAAAAAGAATGTGGATTTAGCTCCAGATAAAGTCAGCCTTTGCATTTATTTATGCCAGAAGCGAGGACATTAAAAAACTGGTGCTCCCAACAAAAGGAAAGAGTTCAAAAATAATATATGGATGAACATAAAAAATTTTATAATATCACGTCCACAGAAAAAGCAAAGTGTGAAAAACAAGACTGCAACAAGGTATCGTTTCCTTCTGACACAGGGTATGAAACGTCACCTGATGTCAATTATTTTTAAAGTTTTGTGGCAAAAACAATAGACTGCAACAAGGTATTGCTTCCCTCTGACTTAGGGTACAAAATGTCACCTGCTGTCCCTTGTTTTTACGGTTTTGTGGCAAGAACAATAGACAACCATAAGGTAACTTTCCTCTGACTTAGGGTACAAAAGTCACCTGCTTTCAATTATTTTTACAGTTTTGCCTTAGAAACTATAGACTGCAACAAGGTACCTTTTTCTTCTGACTAAGGGTATAAAACGTCACCCACTGTCAATTATTTTCACAATTTTGCGTCCAAAACTATAGCCTGCAATAAGGTATCTTTTTCTTCTGACTTAGGGTATGAAACGTCACCCACTGTCAATTATTTGTACAATTTTACGTTAAAACTATAGGCTGCAACAAGGTATGGGTTTTCCTCTGACTTTGGGTATAAAACGACACTTGCTGTCAATTATTTCTACAGTTTTGCGTCAAAAACTATAGGCTGCAACAAGTTATCATTTTCCTTTGACTTAGGGTACGAAAGTCACCTGCTGTCAATTACTTTTATAGTGTCGCGTCAAAACTGACTGCAACAAGGTATCGTTCCCTTTAAATAAGGGTATAAAACGTCACTGCTGTCAATTGTTTCTACAGTTT
>JAUELO010000365.1:872948-884327 GCA_032357855.1 Amphibolips quercusostensackenii
ACACTTATCTACACTTCCCCATCCCAGACTTCAACCTTCGCTTCTCCTCCCTTCCCTAACTTCTTCTTTATCCACTTCACCCCACCCTCCCCACACTTCCTCTAGGCAACCTTTCCAAACTTCTCCCACTCACCTTCCCATAATTTCTCCCACTTCTCCTAGATACCTTCTTCGTATTTACGCCATTTCTAGTCCACAGTCCCTCGTTTCCCTTCCCCTTGTCATCCCTTGTTTTCAATACCTCTCCTCCCCTCATTTTTCCTCACTTTCACTACTTTCCAACGCCCCACTTCTTCTACTACATTCTCCCCAACTTCTCCATCCAAATTCCTTCACTTCCCTACCCTTATTTCTCCTCACTTCCCATTACATCATTTTTCCTTACTTCCCAGCCGCTTATTTTCCCTCACTTCCTTCTTCACATCGCGTACTCTACTTCCTCTTTTCTATTTCACTTCACTCCCCCTTACTTACCTACTCATAACTTCCCATAATTACCACCCTCCTAGATTTCCCCTCGCTTCCACTACCATCATTTCCCCTCAATTCTCCTACTTCGCCTCCTTTAATTTTTCTCACTTCTCTTACTTTTACTTCCCTTATTTCCCCTCACTTCTCCTAATTTTTTCACCCTTATTTCCCCTGATTAACCCGCCCTTATTTTCCTCCCTCCATTTCCCCTCGTCTACACTATGAATTTTCAACTAATAAGTTAATTTTAACCCAAAAAGTTTAATTTTTTTACAAAAAAATAAAAATAATCTTCAACCAAAGAGACGCATTCACAACCACGTGGTTAAATTGTTAATCAAAAGAAATCAATTTTTTAACGAAAAATTGAGTTTTTAACTAAGAAAAATTTCTCCGTCAGGAAAAAAATAAAAACAAAATATTGAATTTTCAAGACAAAAACGAATTTTTTACAAAACAGTTTAATTTTTAACCCAAAAATATGAATTTCCAATAAAAAGTTCATTTTCGAGAATAAAGTTTGATTTTTAAGATGGAAAAGATAAATCTTCAGCGAAAAATGTAATACACAATTGATATTTTAACCAAAAAGACGAATTTTTAACAAAATAGTTAAAGCCTCAACAAAAAAAAAAGTTATTTTTTACCGCGCTGAATTTTTAATAATAAAGAAAGGGACATATTTACCAAAATAGACGACTTTTTTTTACTAAACAGCTTAATTTTTTTAAGACGAAAAGAAGACTCAACTAAAAAGTTAATTTTAAACCAAATAGTTCCACTCTTAACCCCAAAAAAAAAAATCTCTACCAAAGAGATAAATTTTCTCCAAAAGAGTTGGATTTTTTATCAACAAAAATTTTTCAGGCAAGATAGGAAAATAATTGAACCGAATAGTGGAATTTCCAATGCAAAAAGAACAATTTTAAGAAAAAAGTTAAATTTTAAACCCAAAAATAGAAATTATCAACAATATAGTTCACTTTTGACCAAACAGTTAAATTTTCAATTCGAAATCATGAATTTTTCACAAAAAATTTAACTTTCAACATATAAGTTGAATTGTATAAAAAACAGTTGAATTTTTAAACAGAAAAAAATGAACTTTTAACCAAAAAGGTCATTTTTAACTAAATAGTTAAATTTTTAAGCAAAAATACCGATTTTCTACAACGTAGCTTAATTTAAAAAAAATTTTTTTTTGAGAAACAGTTGAATTATCAGGACAGAAATACGAATTTTCTACTAAACAGTTTAATTCTTAACCCAAATATAAGATTTTTCAGAAAAAAGTTAATTTTTTACTAAATAGTTGAGATTATTTGCAACGAAGAGGTTCATTTTTATTTCAATATTTGAATGGTCTGCAAAAGATTGGAATTCTCAAACAGAAAACAAGAATTTTCAACAAAAAAGCTAATTTTTAATTAATTGTTGAATTGATGTAATTAATTTTATTACATTTAATTTATTTTTTTCATTTCATGTTTAATTTTTTAATGTATTTTTTGATTTAATATTATTTCTGTTACTAATTTAATTTTAATTTTAATCAATTTTCTACAAAACAGTTGCATTTTAATCCAAAAATAATAATTTTTAACGCAAAAGTTAATTTTGAATACTTTACTTAATTTTACTGTATTTAATTAATTTTTTTAATTTTATTTTTCACTTTTAAATTTATGTTTTTATTTTATTTTATTTCTTTTATTTATTTAATTTTTCTTAATTTTAATTTTCTACAAAGCAGCTGAATTTTAAAAAAAAACAATAATTTTTTAAGGAAATCATTGAATTTTTAAGACAAGACGAATTTTCTGCTAAACAGTTAAATTATTAACCCAAAAATAGGATTTTTTTTAAGTTTTATTTTTCACTTAATATTTAAGATAATTTGCAACAACGCAGTTTATTTTTAATTGAACAGTTCAAGTTTGTGCAAGACAGTGGAATTTTCAACGCGAAAAAAAGAAACTTTTAACAAAAAAGTTAATTTTCAATGAATTCTTTAATTAATTAAATTAATTTTACTAAATTGAATTTATTTTTTGATTTCACGTACAATTTTTTTATTTATTTTTTATACAATTTCATTTCTGTTATTATTTTAATTTCAATTAATTTGAATTTTCTCTAAAACATTTAAATTTTTAATCCGAAAATATGAATTTTCAACAAAAAAGTTAATTTTAAATGAATTAATTAATTGAAATAATTTTTTTTTTTTTAATTGTTTTTTCAATTAATTTTCAACTAACATTTTTATTTAATTTTATTTTTGTTTTATTAATTTATTTTAATTAATTTGAATTTTCTGCACAAAATTTGAATTTTTAATCCGAAAATATGAATTTCCAAAAAAAAGTTAATTTTAAATAATTTACTTGATTTTGATGCAATTAATTTATTTTTTCATTTTATTCTTAATTTTTGATTTTTTTTTTTTAATTTTAACTTAATTTCTTTTATCATTGTAATTATAATTAATTTGAATTTTCTACAAAACAGTTGCATGTTTAATCCATAAATATGAATTTTTAACAAAAAAGTTTAATTTGAATGAATGATTGAATCAATTAAAATAATTTTGAATTAATTAATTTATTTAGTTTTCCATTTAATTTGCAATTTTTAATTTAAAAATTTTTTTAATTCAATTTTACTTCTTTTATTAATTTAATTTAAATTGATTTTAAGTTTCGGCAAAACATTCGAATTTTCAATCCGAAAATAGGAATTTTTAACAAAAAAGTTAATTTTGAATTTATTTATTTATTTAATTTTACTGTATTTAAATTATTTTATAATTTTATTTTTCATTTATTTTGTGATTTAATTTCATTTCTTTTATTAATTTAATTTTGATTCATTTAAATTTTCTACAAAACAGTTGGATTTTTAATCCAAAATACGAATTTTCAACCAAATTTCAATTTTCAACCAAAAAGTTGAATCCTCAATCAAAACGGATTACTTTTCAAACAAAAAATTACATTTTTAACTAAAGGAGACAGATTCTCAAGCCAGAAAACAAATTTTTAACAAAATAATTTAATTTTTAACGAAATAACTATATTTAAAAAAACGGACGTATTTAGAACCAAAATGCAATAGTTAACTTTTCAATTTCAAATAATTAATTAAAGTTAACAAAAATAATAGTTTGAACAATTTATTACTTTTTAAATAATATTTACTCTAAATAATGCAAGAAAGTTGCGGTCTTCAAAATAACTTCTCACGTTTTGTACACTTTTCAATTAGAGTCTGAATAATTTATTAAAGTTAACATAAACGTAATTGTTTAAACTTTTTTTTTATATTTTCTTTCAATAATGCTACAAATTTGAGGTATTTTCTGGAAGTTTTTACTTTTTTTCCACGTTTCGATTAATTCAGGTTAATAAACATAATTGCTGAAACAATAATTACTATTTTTAATAATATTCTCTTTGAGTAAAGCTAGAAAGTTTAATTTTTTTCTGAAAGTTTAAAATTTTTTTACTTTTCACTTAGTAAGGTAATAATTAATCTGTAAATAGTAATTGATCTGGCAATACTTTTACTTTTTGCTAATAATTAAAAATATTATTTAAAACAAAAATGCTCTCAGTAACTACTTGAAAGAAAAAATATTACAAATATCTAGTTTTATTTCAGAAAAATATATCCAAATAAAATTGAAATATTGTTTAGAAAATGATTCTCTCAAATATTTATTTATTATTTGTTCATAACTAATAAGCCAAAAAGTTACAAAGTTTAGAAAAAACTGTAACTTTCTGACAGTATTCTAAGATAAGATAGTCACAAACAATAGTAAATTGTTTAAACAAAATGTTTGTTAAATTAAAATCATTATTACAAAAAATTTAATAAAAAGAGGACAAAAAGTTTAAAATTTCAGAAGATACTGAAAATTTTTAGCATTGCTCAAAGATAATATTATTATAAATAATAATAAATTTTTGAACAATCATATTTGTTAACTTGAATTAATTATTACCGCACTCTAATTAAAGAGTGGACAAAAAGATTAAAATTGAAGAAAAAACCGCAACTTTTTAGCACCGTTCAAAAAGAATATTTTTTAAAATAATAATCAATTGTTCAACAAATTATTTTTGTTATCTTTCATTGATTTTTGCCTCCCTCTTACTGAAAGGTTGAAAGAAATTTGAAAAATTTAGAAAAAATGCGACTTTCTAAATCCATTCTAAGAGAAAATTGCTATAAAAAATAATAAATTGTTTAAATAATTTATTAAAACATCTAATTATTATAAAGAATAATTGTATGAATTAAAAACAAATTGTACTTTTACAAATAGCAACAAAAATAATAATTAGCGTGAAAAACTCGTGAAACCGAATTTTTCACTTATGGGATTATTTTGGGACTCTATAAAACAGACTTATGGGGGTGAAATTAAAAAAGTAATTTTTGATTTGTATTATATGGCTAATTTTGAAAAGAAGTGTTGAGGGTCAACTCGACACGCCTACGATTCTAAACAAAATTTACAAAAACTTATTTTTTTCTCGTGGGAAATACATGTTAAATTTAATGGGTCTTTTTTCAAACTAATTTTCTTTTTATTCGAAAAAAGTTGGGTGGGATATGCGTGAAAATTCGAAGGAAAAAATTTTTAACTTTTTCAAGTTTATTATAAAAGAAAACCCTTTTAATAAATTTTCCACTAAAAATGACTCTTTCCAAATAAATTACAAAAGTCTGTAGAGTCTAACAAAATTTTTCGAACGGTACCACTTTCTTTCACATGAAATTCGATCCTTCGAACGTGATTTTAAAGAATATTGCTCCTCTCAAAAGTCGTCCGGTTTTCGAAACCCGATAGCCCACAACGAATTCTGCGGTCTATTCGGGAAATATATTGCAAAGCGAAGGAAAAATCTGGCGAGGATGTTGTCAGGCACGGGGGAATTAAGGGGAATTAGGGGATAGAAAGGAAATGTAAGAGGACTCCCATTTAAAATACATAGTTTCGACTTTTAGGGCGTTTAAATTTCCTATCCTTACTTTCTTTCAAGCCACTTTCGGCTAACTAATGTGATGTAACTGGAAGGATGTCTTTCGCTTTTTTCTTTATTATCCTATCAAATCATTCGTTTTTGATTTCTTTATCTTCAAACATTGGGTAATTTCTAAACAGTTTATAATATTACCGAATTGGAAAAATTCCCGATTAATAAAATTTCCGAATTAGTAATTTGACGAATAATAAAATTCTCGAATAACAAATTTCTCAAACAGTTTACAAAATTACTAAATTAAGAAATTTCCGAATATTAAGTTTCCCTCCAAATTTCCAAATATTAAATTCCCGAATTGGAAAATTCCCAAAAAATAAACTTCCTAAATAATAACATTCCCGAATAATAAAATTTCCGAACAGTTTTCAATTTTACCGAATTGGAAAATTCCTGATTAATAAAATTCCCGAATTAGTAATTTGACGAATAATAAAATTCTCGAATAACAAATTTTTCCAACAGTTTACAAAATTACTAATTTGAGAAATTTCCGAATATTAAGTTTTTCTCCAAATTTCCGATTATTTAATTCCGGAATTGGAAAATTCCTGAAAAATAAACTTCCTAAATAATAACATTTCCGAATAAAAAAATTTCTGAACAGTTTTTTATTTTATCGAATTAAAAAAATTCCCGAATTGGAAAATTCCCGAATAGGTAAATTTTTGAATTGTAAAATTCCCGAATAATAACATTCCTTAATAATAAAATTTTAGAATAAAAAAATACTGGTATGATAAAATTTCCGAACAGTTTATAATATTACCGAATTGGGGAATTCCCGATTAATGAAATTACCGAATTAGTAATTTGACGAATGAAAAAATTTTCGAATAACAAATTTCTCGAACAGTTTACAAAATTACCAAATAAAAAAATTTCTGAATATTAAGTTTTCCTCCAAATTTCCGATTATTAAATTCCGGAATTGGAAAATTCCCGAAAAATAAACTTCCTAAAAAATAAAATCCCCGAATAAAAAAATTTCCGAACAGTTTTTAATTTTATCGAATTGGGAAAATTCCCGAATTGTAAAATTACCGAAAAGGTAAATTTTTGAACTGTGAAATTCCCGAATAATAAGATTCTTAAATAATGAAATTTCCAGATAAAAAAATTCTCGTATAATAAAATCCCCGAACAGTTTATAATATTACCGAATTAGAAAATTCCCGAATAATGAAATTCCCGAATTAGTAATTTGACGAATAATAAAATTTTCGAATAACAAATTTCTCGAAGAGTTTACAAAATTATCAAATTGAGAAATAAAAAATAAACTTCCTAGAAAATTAAATTCCCGACCAATAAAATTCCCGAATAATAAAATTCTTAAACAGTTTATAATATTGCCCAATTAGAAAATTTCTGAATAATAAAATTCTCGAATTGGAAAATTCCCGAATAATTAAATTCCTGAATAATAAAATTTCCGAATAACTATTCTCGTACAATGAAATCCCCGAAAAGTTTATAATATCAGCAAATTGGAAAATTTTTAAATAATAAAATTCCCAAATAATAAAATTCCCGAACAGTTTATAAGATTACCAAATTCAAAAGTTTCCGAATAATAAAATTCCCGAATCGGGAAATTCCCAAACTAGAAATTTGACGAATAACAAAATTCCCGAATAATAAAATTTCCGAACAGTTTTTAATTTCATCGAATTAGAAAATTTCTGAATAATAAAATCCCCGAATTGCAAAATTCCCGAAAAATAAAATTTCCGAATAATAAAATTCCCGAATTTGAAAATTTATGAACAATCAAACCCCCGAATACAGTTTTTGATTCTATGGAATTAAAAAATTTTTTAATGATAAAATTCCTGAATAATGAAATCACTGAATAATAAAATTTCCAAATGAAAAAATTCACGTATAATAAAATCCCCGAACAGTTTATAATATTACCAAATTGGAAAATTTCATAATATGAAAATTCCCGAATATTTAAATTTCTGAATAATAAAATTTCCGAATAATGAAATTTCTAAATAATAAAACTTTCAAATAATAAAATTCCCGGACAGTTTATAACATTACAAAATTCAAAAATTTTTAAATTGGAAAACTCTGAATAAAAAAATTCCCGAATTAGTACATTTCATGATCAGTTTATAATATTATTGAATTGAGAAATTTCCGAATAATGAATTCCCGGTAAATAACTTTCCCGAATAATAAAATTTCTGAACGGTTTTTAATTTTATCGAATCAGAAAATTTCTGAACAATAAAATTCCCGAATTGCAAAATTCCAGAATAATAAAATTTCCGAATAAAAAATTGCCGAATGGGAAAATTTCTGAATAATAAAACTCCCGAACAGTTTTCAATTTTACAGAATTGAAAAATTTTCGAATGATAGAATTCCTAATTATTAAATTTCCGAATGAAAAAATTCCCGAATAATAAAATCCTTGAACAGTTTATAATATTACTAAATTGGAAAATTTCATGATATTAATATTCCCGAATTATAAAATCTGCGAATTAGTAAATTAAGGAATAATAAAATTCTCGAATAACGAATTTCTCGATCAGTTTTAAATATTAGCGAATTTAGAAATTTCCGAATATTAAATTCTCGAATTGGAAAATTCCCGAATAATGAAATTCCCGAACTGGCCATTTTTTCGAATAATAAAATTCCGAATTGGAAAATTCCCGAACAATAAAATTTCTGAACAGTTTCTAATTTTACAGAATTGAAAAATTTTCGAATAAAATTCCGATTTGGAAAACTCCCGAATAATAAAATTTCCGAACAGTTTTTAATTTTATCGAATTGGAAAATTTCTGAATAATGAAATTCCCAAACTAAAGAACTCCCGAATAACAAAATTCCCAAATTTAAAAATTCCTGAAAAAAATTTTCCCCAATAATAAAACCACTAAACAATTTTTAATTTAATAGAATTGAAAGATTTTCAAATAATTTAATTCCCAAATTAGAAAACTCAAGGATTATGAAATTTCTTAATAATAAAATTCCCAAATAAAAAATTTCCGAATAACAAAATTCCCAAACAGTTTATAATATTACTGAACTGAAAAAAATTTCCGATTAATAAAATTTTCGAATAATGAAATTCCCAAATAATAAAATCTTCGAATAGTGAAATTCCCAAATAATAAAATTCCCGAACAGTTTTTAATTTTACCGAATTGAAAAATTTCTAAAAACTAAAATATCCGGCTTAAAAAATTCCGAAATAATACAATTTTTAAATTAGGAAATCCCCAAATAGGTGAATTCCCGAAATGGTGATTTCCCGAGTAATAAAATTCCCGAACAGTTTATATTACCAAATTAAAAATTTCCGGACAGTTTATAACATTTCTGAATTGGAAAATTTCTAACAGAAAATTGACAAATTATAAAATATCCGAACTAGAAAATTTCCATGTTATAAAATTGTCGAATTTAAACAATTCAAATTCTTTTGTAAATATTAGTTATTTATTAAAAATATAATAATTAAATCTTTTTACACAAAAATATTTTTAACGTTTAAAGTTTTTAAAAATATTGTTTGAATTAAAAATAACAATAATTGGAAAGAAATTTTACCCAAAAATATATTTTTTTCAATTATTATTTTTTGTTGTAAATTCAAACAATAATTTTAGAAACTTTAAACATTGAAAATAATTTTTTGTATAAAAATATTTGATTACTGTAGTTCTGATAAATTAATAATATTTATTTGAAAAATTTATTCGTTTACATTCGGGAATTTTAAAACTTGAAAATTGTTGATCTAATTATTGAATTCTCGAGGTAAAAAGGCGAATTTTCAACACAAAATCATTTTCAACCAAATAGTTGAATTTTCCGCCTAATAAAACGAATTTTCAACAAAAAAGTTGAATATTCAAGCGAAAACGATTACTTTTTAACAAAATTGTTAAATTTTAAACAAAATAACTAACTTTTCAACCAAATAATAAAATTTATAACAAAAAAAATGAGTTCTCAACCAAAAATATAATGTAGATTTTTCAATTAAAAATTATCAACTTTCAACAAAAAAAGATGACTTTTCTACGGAAAAATGAATTCTCAATTTAAAGTTATGATTTTTATATCCAATAAAACGAATAATCAGCAAAATCGTTAAATTTTCCCCCAAAAAAAGAGAAATCAGGAAAAGAGGGGAATAGGGGAAAGACTGTGAAGCCTACGATAAGTGAATTAGAATTTTGATAATTTACAGAATAAATAATAATAGTTCAAATAAAGATGAAAGTTAATTTTTAATTCTTTTAAAAAATTAGGCTTAAAAACTGTAGATTTAGCCCTGAAATTTTTTGTTCCATTTTTCGTTGAAAATTTATCTTTATTAAATAAAAATTAAATAACATATATAGTTGAAAGTTACTTTGTTACAAATTCAATTTTCTGATTAGAGATTGTTGATTTTAGTTAAAAACATTTTGGTTGAAAATATAACTGTTTTTCAAAAATCTGTTTTTTTGTTGTTTCTTTTTTTTTTTTTGAAAAAATCACTGTTTTGTTAAAAATTTTACTATTTGGTTCAAAATGCACGCATTTGGTTGAAAATTCGTCTTTTTTGGTAGAAAATTAATGTTTTTTGAAATGAAAATACCACTATTTGCCTTAAAATTAATACACTTTGTTGAAAATTAACCAATTTTGTTCAAAAGTATTCTTTTTGGTTGATATTTTAACTGTATTGTTAAAAATTTGCCTTTATGGTTGAGAGTTTAACTTCTTTTTTCAAAATTCTTTTTTTTTTTTTTTGTTAAAAATTAATTTTTTATCAGAAATTTTATTTATTAGATCTTTAATTTGTAAATTTATATTGTTTTTTTGTAAAAAATTCATCTTTTTGGTTGAAGATTCCTTTTTTTTGTTATGAACTAATTTTTTTAACTGAAAATTCAACTATTCCATTTTTATTGTAAATTTATTTTTTTTTAATGAAAATTCAACTTTTTGGCTTAAAATGCATGTTCTTTCTTACAAATTTGTATTTGTTAGCAGAAAATTAATATTTTTTTATGAAAATGAGTTTTTGTAATGGAAATGCATTGTTTTAATTTTTGTAATTTGAAATTTGTGATTTCATTTATTCATTCATTATTTTATTTGAAAATTTATGTCTTTTGTTGAAAATTTAGGTATTCAATTTTTTATTAAAAATTGATCTTTTTTTGTTAAAAATTCAACTATTTGGATAAAAGTTTATGTATTTTGATAAAAATTCGTCTTTTTTGGTTAAAAATTCATATTTTTGGGTTAATATTTATTTAACTGATTGAAATTTGAAATCCTTTGCAAAAAATTAATTTTTTTTTAATTGCAGAATCATTATTTTTATTTTGTTGAATATTCATTTTACTTGATTATGAATTAATTTTTTTTACTGCAAATTTAATTATTCCTGTAAAAGATTCATATTTTCTAATTAATATTTACCTCTTTGGTTGAAAATTAAACTATTATGTAGAAAACTCCTTTTCTTGTTAAAAATCCATTTGTTTAAATGTAAATGCAATATTTTTACTCAAAATCATAGGACCTTAAAGCAATTTAAACTGAATTTAATATGGTACACACGCTAGTTTTATTCAAAAAATTAAATAAAAATATTCTCATTCTCGAAAGAATTTTTTTTCGTTATAACTACAACCACCACTTAATTAATTAAGCCCTTTTCAAACATTCTTCGAAATCAAGCAAACATTTCCGGATCCATGTACTCGGCATTAACGAAAGACCAAGTTTAAAAGAAGCAAAAAGAATTCTTCGTTGGAGAGCAGATAAGAATGCGTTCAACAATCAGACTCAGCTGGTACGGTCCAAGTAGAGTAGAGAA
>JAUELO010000365.1:884427-899816 GCA_032357855.1 Amphibolips quercusostensackenii
TCTCGAACTGTTTATTACTTTAGGAAACAAGCAGCAAGGTTCACGAGATGGCACCTGAGTTGACATCTTTTTCCGCACCTTTTCAAATTCAGAAAAATGATTATTCTCTGTGGTTAAAAACTAAACTATTTTGATGAAAATTCTTTTTTTCCTTTGTTTAAAATTTTATTATATTGTTGACAGTTCAACTTGGTCGAAAATTCAAGTACTTGGTTGAAAGTGGAACCAATTTGTTAAAAAGTCAGTTCATTAGTTGAAGATTTAACTATTTTTGTGCAAATTGTTTTTTTTTTGCATTAAAATACATTTTTACAACTGAAAATCCACCTATTTCATCTTTTTTGTTGAAACTTGAACTTCTTTGGTTTAAAAAGTCAACAATTTGTTTGAAAATTAATGTATTTTGCTCATTCTTTTATTTATTTATTTTAATTAATCTCCTTCATTGAAAATAATGCATTATTCTGTTCGAAAATTTATTTTTTTTGTTGCAACTGTAACTATTTTGTTAATAAATCGTTGTTCGTCGTTGAAATTTTATCTCTTAACTGAAAATTAAACTATTTCAGTTGACGGTTCATTATTTGAGTTGAAAATTCATAATTTTGTTTGAAATTTTAACCATTTTTTAAAAATTCGTTCTGTTTTTGGTTAAAAATTAATTCTTTGGCTAAAAATTTAATTATTTTATCTTTATTGTAAATTTATCTTTTTTAGCTAAAGGTTAAACAATTTGGTTAAAAAATTTCTTTTTGGGTTTCGGTTTAATATTTTTATTTTTTAATACTTAGTGCTTACATGTTTTTTAATAAACTTGTATCTTTCTATTTTAACAATTACCTTTTAAACGTTCTTTTTTGTATTGATTTGATTTTAAAATTTAAATTTCTTTTTGATAGATGATAATTATTAATTTATATAAACTTTAGCAGATTGCAAACTGCATTCACAATGCGCGCATGTATGCGTCACATAATTCCGTCACGAAATGATTGTACGCATGCTCACATAGGCGACGCACTGTGCACGCACTAAAGTCGCATTCACAAAATGCTCTCAGGTGTGGTGCATACTTGCAAGCATTTCGTGCGCGCATCGAAGTGCGCAAAACATGCGCGCACGAATTCTTATCTAGGTTTTGATAGAGGATTCAACTATTTTGTTGAAACTTTGTTATTTTTATTTAATTCAACTGTTTTTTATTTGAAGTTAAAATCCTTTTTTGTTGAAATATCAAGTATTATATTTTTTTCAGAATTTATATTTTTAGTAAAAAATTCTACTGTGCTGAAAAAGTTAAACTGATTCGTTTAAAATTCGTAATTTTAGTTGAAAATTTTAAAGTTTGATTAAAAATTTAACTATTTTGCTGAATATCGTTTTATTTTCGTGGAAAATTATATAAATTAATTGATTAATTTAATTAATCTTTTTGGAATTAATCTGTTGAAAGTTCGGTTATTTGGCTAAATTCAACTCTTTTTTATTTAAAATTAAAATCATTTTTATTTGAAATATCAACTCTTGTAGAAAACTTGTTCTTTTTTTATTAATATTTCTAACTGAAAATTAAACTATTCTAGTTGAAGATTTATCATTTTAATTGAAAATTATTCTTTTTGGTGAAAAATTTAATTATTTTGTTGAAAACCTTTTTTTTGAAAATGCAGCTATTTTGGTAGAAAGTTTAACTATTTTGTGTGAAAACTGAACTATTTGGTTGAAAATTAAACTCTTTCTAAAAAACTTATCTTTTCGTCTTGAAACTTCAACTGTTTGGTTAAAAGTGAACTTCTTTGTTTGAAATTAAAATCTTTGAGTTGAAAATTCAACTGTTTATTAAAAACTGCATTTCTTATAATTGTTGGTTAAGGATTTAACTATTTAGTTGATAATTTGTCTTTTTTTATAGGAATTACATTTTTTTATTATAAATTAGTTTTTTCAACAGAAAATTTAACTCTTTCATTTGTGGTTAAAAATTTACCTTTTTTAGTTCAAAATACCACTATTTGGTTGAAAATTCGTGTATTTTGTTAAAAATTTCTCTCCTTTAGTAATAACTTAATTTTTGCTGCTGTTGAAGATTAATCTATTTCGGTTAAATCAAGCTGTTCCTGAATTAAAATTAAAGTATTTGTTGGTTTAAACATCAACAACATTTCCGTTAAAAATTCATCTTTTTGGTAAAAGTTAGCTTTATTAAAAAATCTTCTTTTGGTAGAAATTTCAAATTTTTTGTCTAATTTAAAAAATTCATCTTTTTGATTTGATTTTGAATTTTTTCAACTGATCTGGGTTAGTTGAGGATTGAAGCATTTTGTTAAAACTTTTTCATATTGGTTAAAAATCTATTTTTTTAACCGCAAAGTTAACTATTTTATTTTTTGTTGAAAATCTCTCGTTTTTAGTTAAAAAAAATAACTATTTGATTCATAATTAACTTTTTTGTTGAAAATTTAACTTTTTCCTAGAAAATTCGTATTTAAACTAAAAATGTTTTGTTGAATATTTTTTTTTTTTGGGGGGGGGTCTGAAATTTGTATTATTTTCGTAGAAAATTCAACTATCTTGTGGAAAATTAACTTTTTTTTGAAAATTCATATTTTTGAGTTGAAAATTGAACTTTTTCGTAGAAAACTCGCCTTTATGTCTTGAAAATTCATCTATTTGGTTCAAAATGCAAAGTGTTTTTGTCTTTTTTGTTTAAAAATTCGATCATTTAGTTCAAAATTCATCTTCGTAGGTTAAAAATCGACTATTTGTCTAAACATTCAGCTAATTTTTCAACAATTTAATTATATTATTATAAGTTTAACTAGTTTGTTACAAATTTTATTAATTTGTTGAAAATACAACTATTTCGTTAAAAATTCATCTTTATTATTCAAAAATTCAACTGTTTTGTTAAACATTCGTCTTTTTGACAAAAAACTCATCCTAATGGATTGAAAATTCATCGCTTCTACAAAAAAGTCATCTTTCTTTATTGTAAATCAACTTTTTATGAAAAATGCGATTTTCCAAGTTAAATATTCAACTGCTTACTTGAAAAATTAATTCTTTTCTTGAAAGTTTAACTATTTTGATTAAAAGTTTAATTATTTGGTTGTCAATGCAACTGTTTCGTTGAAAATTTATATTCTTGGGTCTTCGTCTGTTTTTTTTTTTAAATTCAACAATTTGGTTATAATTTTTTTTTGACTTAAAAATCTTTTTTTTAAATTTGTCATTCTCGGTTGAAAATTAATTTCTTTTTTGAAAATTTAACTGTCTTCTAAAAATTTTTTTTGCTTAAAAATTCAACTATTTAGTTAAAAATTCAAAATTTTTTTATTGAAGTATAAAATTTTTTTATTTTAGTATTCGAGTATTTAATTGAAAATTTATCATTGTATGTAAAAAGGTTAACTTCTTGGTTAAAAATCACACTATTTTGTTGAAAATTTAATTACTTTGTTAAAAAATTAATTTTTTTGTCGAGAACTTAATTCTTCAGAATGAATATTTAACTGTTACCTAAAACATTTGTCTTTTTATCTTAAAAATTCAACTATTTTGGTGGTAATGCAACTATTTTAGGTTGAATTTAAAACTCTTTTGTTTAAAAAATCGACTATTTGGTTAAAAATTTAATTATTTCGTTAAAAATTTAACTATTTGGTGGAAAATTAAATTTTCCAGTCATTTTTTCGGAACCGTGGACACGAGTTGACTGCGCAACTGGTCCACGTGCGTGGCACGCGTGTCCGTGTGAACAGCAACATGCGTGAGTAACGAACCGAAACCCTACACATCTCGCCTGAAAGAGTCTCGAGACTCGACTTCAGTAGTGCGATGGTAGTCATCCGACATAGAAGTCGCTTTTTCGCTCGTGCCATCATTATTACTTTATTCCATGTTTTTCATTTAATACCTTATTAATTATCGTCAATAAAAAATTAAAAATAGACCCCGCATCTTCACACTCGCTTTCTTCCACAAGATCATCAATTAAAATTAAAATTCATCAAAAGTAAAGACTCATTTCCAAAGCCGGTTCAAACTTTCAAGGGATATTTCTGTCATAAAAATATGCAATTACATGCAATAATTCTATATTAAATTGTACAATAATTTTCTAGGGAGTGCTCGGAATAATTTTTACTGCAAGTGCAATAATAATACATTTTGGATATTTCCAAAATTCGTAAAAATTGAATTACAAGTGTTTGTGAGTGACTCATTTCCAAAAACTGGTTTATAGAATATTTTAATAAATAGAAAAATATGCACTGAATGCAATAATTCTATAATTAATTCTATAATAATTTTGCAGAGAGTGCTCGGGATGATTTTTACTGCAAGTGCAATAGTGACATATTTTGGATATTTCCAAAATTCGTAAAAAATTAATCGTACCAAGTGTTTGTGAGTGAAAGTAAAAAATTTCTAGTGTTTTGCAAGTTTTTGAAAAAAGCACGTGGTTGTAGTTTCGCGCCTTACCGGTGAAAACTTATGAATGCGCGATGCGTAAACCGTTCTCCTGCTCGCCAGAGCTCTCACGTGTAAGTATCAATTAGAGAGAAGTTTTGTCGCAAAACTCAATTTTCCGAAATTACCTTATTTTTCATTTTCCCAGACGATTTAATTCTTTTTGGAGGAAAAGTTTAATGTTAAATTTTGTATTAAAAAATTTATTATTTGGTTTGAATTGAATTATTTTTTTGAAAATTCAACAATTTTGGTAAAAAGTCATACTTCTTGGTTAGAAATTCAGCTGTTTGACTAAAAATTCGTCTTTTTTTTGCTTGAAAACTCACAATTGGATTTACATTTTTTTCTTGACTAATAATTTTTTAACTGTAATTCAACTATTTCGTTGAAAAAATTCTCTTCCAGTAGAAATTACATCTTTTTTGGTTAAAAATGAATCTGTTTCGATTGAAAATTTAATTTTTTATTAAAAATTCAACTGTTTTGTAAGAAGATTCGTAGTTTAAGCACAAAAATTCAACAATTTAATAGAAAATTTAATTATTTGGTAGAAAATAACTAATGTATTTTGCTGAAACGTCATCTTTTTTTTTTGTAAAAAATCAAGCATTTTGTTTAAAATTTGTCTTTGCTGATTAAATCCAACTGTTTTTCTTTTTAGATTAAAACTTTGTTTATTCAACTACTTTCTTAAAGTTTATTTCTTTTGTTGAAGATTTATAATTTTAGTTGTAAATTTGTTTTTTTGGTGTTAAAAAACAATTTTTTAAACAAATTTATTTATCTGGGTAGAAAATTAATCTTCTTGGTTGAAAATTCAAATTTTCTGTAAGAAAAGTTCATGTTTTTGGCTTGAAAATCAAAAATTTTTGATAAAATTTTTTTTTATTTAATACAAAATCTTTTTTGGGTTACAAATTTGTCTTTACAATTTCAAAATAGTGTCTTTAGTGTAATTTTTTTCAAAATAGTATTAAAATAGGGTCAATAGTGTAGTAAGTCCAAGGTCTGTTAGACACTTTGTTTCAATGATTAAAAAAAATCAAACTAAAATGTTTAAAATCTTTTGCAATCTGGTGAAATTACTTTAAATTTTTCAAAAATACCAACGATATTTCAAATCCTTTAAATTCTTTTAAAATTACTTAAAATTGAAAAAAAAAAACTAAAATTTATTTAAATCGTTTAAAATCTTTAAAAATTCCATTAAAAATTCCTTCAAATTTTTAAAGACTCTTAAAAGTTCCTTAGAAATTTTTAAAAGTATGTACCCTGAATTCTATAAAGCCACTTAAAATTATTCAAATCGATTAAAAAATCCTCGGAATCTTTTGAAATATCGTAAAATATTCCAATTACTTCAAAATCTTTTCAAAACAGTTAAAAATTTTTTTAATACTTAAAAATGAAAAAAAATATTTCAAATCCTTTTAAATCTCTTGAAATTTGTTAAAGCTCTTGAAAATTCCTTGAAATTTTTATTAATACCCTAAACATTTTTTAGTTCTTTAAAATTTCTTGAAATTATTCAAATCAAATTGAAAATTCACCAGAATCTTTTAAAATATCTGAAGATCTTTAAAATTATTTTTATTTATTTATTATTATTGTCTAAATCCCATAAAAATGCCTTAGAATCTTTTAAAACACCCCAAAAGTATTTCAAATCCTTTGAAATTATTTGAAATCCTTTGAAATCTTTTAAAATTTATAAAAACTTTATAAAGCTCTTAAACATTGTTTATATCTCTTAAAAATTCGATCAAATTAAAAAATAACTAAAATATTTCAACTGCTTTGAAATTGATTGAAATCCCTGAAAAATTGTTAAAGCTCTTAAAAATTACTTGGAATTATAACAAAAATCCTAAAATATAAAATTCTGTGAAATCACTACAAATTATTAAAATCTATTAAAAATACCCTAATATATTTCAAATCTTTTTAAATCTTTTAAAATCTCTCGAAAATTTTTTTATCTTTTAAAAATTGCATGGAATTTTCAAAAATACGCGAAAATATTTAAAATCCTTTTAAATCTTTTGAAATACCCTGACATTTTTTAAAACTCCTAAAAATTCCTTTAAATATCTAAAAAAATCCTAAAATATAAAATTCTTCGGAATCACTACAAATTATTGAAATATATTAAAAATACCTTAAAAAATTTTTAAGACTTTGAGATCCCTTGACATTTTTTTCCAACTCTTGAAAATTTAAACAATTTTCTGCAATTAAAAAAAATCCAAAAATATTTCAAATCCTTTAAAATCTCTTAAAATTTTTTTAAGCTCTTGAAAATTCCTTGGAATTTTTAATAATACCTCATGATTTAAAAAGTTTTTTTTAAATCCCTTCAAATTATTCAGATGAAATTAAAAGTTTTTCAAAATTTTTAAAAACTTCCGAAGATCTAGAAATGTATTTTCATTTATTTATTATCAATATTCTTTAAATTACTTGAATATGCCTTGGAATCTTTTAAAATACCCTAAAATATTCGAAATCCTTTTAAAAAAATTTTAATTCATAAAAACTTTATAAGGCTCTTAAAAATTGTTTAAATTTCTTGAAAATTCCTAAAAATTGAAAGAAAAAAAACTAAAATATTTCGAACTCCTTTGAAATCTTCTGAAATCAATAGAAAATTATTAAAGCTCTTAAACATTCCTTGGAATTTTCAATCAAATCCTAAAATATAAAATTCTTTGGAATCACTAGAAATCATTGAAATATATTAAAAATACTGCAAAAAATTTAAAATCTTCCAAAATCCCTTAACATTTTTTACCAATTCTTGAAATTTTGAAATAAAAAAATTTGGAATAAAAAAATTCAAGAATATTTCAAATCTTTTAAAATCTCTTGAAATTTGTTAAAGCTCTTAAAAATTCCTTGGAAGTCTTAATAATACCTCATTATTTTTTTATTTTTTTAAGTCCCTTCAAATTATTCAAATCAAATTAAAAGTTCGTCGAAATTTTTTAAAATTTCCGAAGATCTGAAAAATCATTTTTATTTATCATTAATTTTCTTTAAATAATTTGAATATGCCTTCGAATCTTTTAAAATACCCTAAAATATTCGAAATGCTTTAAAATTGCTTGAATTTCTTAAAAATTTCTTGAAAAAAAAAGTGAAATATTTCGACTCCTTTGAAATCTTTTAAAATCCCTGGAAAATTATAAAAACTCTCAACAATTCCTTGGCATTTTCAAAAAAAGTCCTAAAATATAAAATTCTTTGGAATCACTGCAAATTATTGAACTCTATTGAAAATACCCTAAATATTTAAAGTTCTTTGAAATCTTTTGAAATCCCTTGAAACTTCTTAAAGCTTTTTAAAATCTTTCAAAATACTTCGAAAATTTTTTCATCTCTTAAAAATTCCATACAATTTTCAAAAATACCCTAAAATATTTAAAGTCCTTTAAAATCTTTTGAAATCCCTTGAAACTTTTTGAAGCTCTTTAAAATCTTTTAAAAACTTTTAAAATACCTCGACAATTCTTTTTATCTCTTAAAAATTTCATACAATTTCCAAAAACACCCTAAAATCTTTACAGTCTTTTGAAATCTTTTTAAATCCCTGAAAAATTTTTATGGGTCTTAAGAATTCCTTGAAATTTTCAGAAATACACTTAAATATGAAATTCTTTGGAATCAGTGCAAATGATTGAAATCTATTTAAAATACCCTAAATTTTTAAAGTCTTTTGAAATCCAAAAATACTCTAAAATATTCGAAGTCCTTTGAAATCTTTTGAAATACCTGAAAATTTTTATAGCTCTTTAAAATTCCTTGAAATTTTCAGAAATACCCTAAAATATAAAATTCTTTGGAATTACTGCAAATTATTAAAATTTATTAAAAATACCCTAAATATTTTAAGTCCTTTGAAATCTTTTGAAATCTCTTGAAACTTCTTAAAGTTTTTAAAAAATTTTTTAAATCTTTTGAAATACGTCAAAAATTTTATCTCAAAAAATTTCATACATTTTCCTAAAATACCCTTAAATATTTAAAGTCCTTTTAAATCTTTTGAAACCCCTGTAAAATTTGTATAGCTCTTTTAAATTCCTTGAAATTTTCAGAAATACCCTTAAATATTAAATTCTTTGGAATCACTGCAAATTATTGAAATCTATTAAAAATACCCTGAGGTATTTCAAATGTTTTAAAATTTTTTGAAACACATCGAAAAATATTTTATCTCTTATAAATTACATACAATTTCTAAAAACACCCTAAAATATAAAATCCTTTGGAATCACTCCAAATTTTTGAAATCTATTAAAAATACCCTGCGGGTTTTCAAATCTTTTAAAATTTTTTGAAATACATCGAAAATTTTTTAATTTATTTTTAATTTTTTTTATTTTAATTTATTTTTTTTTTTAATTCCATCAAATTTTCAGGAATTCCCAAAATATAAAATTCTTTGAAATCACTGCAAATTATTGAAATCTATTAGAAATACCACGCGGTATTTCAAATCTTTTAAAATCTTTTAAAATACATCGACGATTTGTTTATTTATTTTTTGGCCGTGTTTAGTCGTCCCGAAAAATTGGGGGACTTAGAAAAGGGGATGGGCTAATCATATTGGACTAGTCATCCTGAATTTCGGGACGACGAGACACTTCGTTATTTTTTATTTATATTATTTAAATTTATTCTGTTTAATTCCATGAAATTTTCAGAAATACTCTAAAATATAAAATTCTTCGGAATCACTGCAAATAATTAAAATCTATTAAAAATACCCTGAGGTATTTCAAATCTTTTAAAATCTCTTGAAATACTTCGAAAATTTTTTTATCTCTTATAAATTCTATACAATTTCTAAAATTAACCTAAAATATAAAATCGTTTGGAACCACTGCAAATAATTGAAATCTATTAAAAATACCCAGCGGTTTTTTAAATCTTTTGAAATACATCGAAAATGTTTGAATTTATTTTTTATTTTTATTATTTCAATTAATTTTTTTTTCATTCCATGAAATTTTCAGAAATACCCTAAAATAGAAAATTCTTTGAAATCACTGCAAATTATTAACATTTTTTCAAAATACCCTGCGGTATTTTAAATCTTTTAAAATCTTTTGAAATACATCAAAAAAATTTTTATTAAATTTTTATTTTTATTATTTTAATTTTTTTTTTAATTCTATGAGATTTGTAGAAATACCCTAAAATATAAAATTCTTTGTAATCACTGCAAATTATAAAAATCTATTAAAATACCCTAAATATTTAAAGTCCTTTGAAATCTTCTGAAATCCTTTGAAACTTCTTAAAACTCTTTGAAATATTTTAAAATCGTTTGAAATACTTTGAAAATTTTTTTATCTCTTAAAAATTTCATACAATTTTCAAAAACACCTTAAAATATTTAAAGTCCTTTGAAATATTTTGAAACCCCTAGACAATTTTTATAGCTCTTTTAAATTCCTTGAAATTTTCAGAAATACCGTAAAATATAAAATTCTTTAGAACCACTGCAAATTATCGAAATCTATTTAAAATACCCTAAATATTTAAAGTCCTTTGAAATCTTTTGAAATCCCTTGAAACTTCTTAAAACTCTTAAAAATATTTAAAAATCGTTTGAAATACATCGAAAATTTTTTTATTTCCTAAAAATTCCATACAATTTTCAAAAATACCCTAAAACATTTAAAGCCCTTTGAAATTATTTGAAATCCCTCAAAAATTTTTATAGCTCTTTTGATTTCCTTAAAATTTTCAGGAATACCGTAAAATACAAAATTCTTTAAAACCACTGCAAATTATCGAAATCTATTAAAAATACCCTGCCGTGTTTCAAATTTTTCAAAATCTTTTGAAATACATCAAAAAATTTTCAATTTCTTAAAAATTCCATACAATTTTCAAAAATACCCTAAAATATTTAAAGTCCTTTCAAATCTTTTGAAATCGCTGGAAGTTTCTTAAAGCTGTTTCAATACCCAAAAATCTATAAAATCCTTTGAAATCCTTTGAAATAATTGAGATCTGTGAAAAATTTCCTGAGATCTTTTTGAATACCCTAAAACATTTCAAAATAATTAATTTATTAATTTATTTTTAAAAAAGTGACGAAAGTGATATTTTGATTTCAAAAAATTGATGCCAGTGACATTATCTTGGAAAAGTGACAAAAAAAAAAGATTCTAGAAAAAAAACTGACTTAAACTGTTTTGTGGAATCCCTGATTAGTGTTGACAGTTACATACTCAAAGTGCTTTTCACATAAATTTCTTGACTTTTGCAATTTTTTTTTTTATTTCCTGACTTTTCCCTGAGTTTTTCTGACCAACAAAATTCCCTGATATGTCCCTGATTTCCAGATTTATGAATTATCAAACTCAGAATAATTCAATACTGAATACCTACTTCTCGTATTCTTTTGTTTTTTAGACAAAGATTTTTGATTTATACACAGATGAATGTGGAAAGGGGCCCTGATTATTCTAAAGAAATTCCCTGACTTTTGCCATTTTTTTTCTTCAAAACCCCTGACTTTTCCCTGACCTGCGGCCACCTTAATTCTATCATAAGTAATGATATTATTCCAACTGACCAGTGAGCAATTTGGAACTGCAAATCCCCTTCGGCCATTGGGCTTCTCTTCGGTCGAAAACGATTTAGCAAATGAAAATGAAAATAATCTGAGCTTAGCCCAAGGCATCCCGAACGCTTTCATGCTTTCAACATTTATTTTTTTACGAAGCAAGATTTAAAACTTCAAAGTACCGGTTCCCTTAATGGAAACGTAACTGGCACCCAGCGAGACACAAAAGGGTGCTTAAATGTTCTTAGCCATATATCAGCATGTTCTTTATGGGCTTAGTCTTTCCTTTCAAATTTTACAAATTTCGTTTAGTAATAAGGTAGGGTCTTAACTTCAACTCCTTCACGTAACCAAACGAGCATTGAACTTTATGGGAAGAAAAAAAATTCTATTTAGCAAGTGTAAAGCATCGTCTGACATTTGGAATTGGAAAGCTAAATCAAATCAAACGAGTATTAACAACTGTCCTTTTATAAACTACTTGTGAACATTCTTATCTCAGGCTTCCAACTGAGATGACAATGACGAAAGTGTAGAAAGTAGTTTCTTGATAAGAGTTTACAATTTTTTAAATTTTGATGTAAGATATAAAGCCTTGGCAGAGATAATGTTGGATCGAGAAAAATACTTCTGTTCAAAACTATTATCATAGGATGATAAGAGACTCCTTTTCTTATGTCATAGTTTGAAGAAAAATCCTAACAAAATAGATTTTGATTGACAAACGGTATCTCTGCCGAGACTTCATATATAGAATCATTAAGATTAAAACAAATTTTAATTAAGATAATAATTAAGATTTTAATTAGACCAAGCGGTGAACTTACATTTTGCGCTAATTGGTACAAAAGCGTGGTAAAAAGATGATCTTCTTTAAAAGATCGACAAAAAGATTCTTTACCACTATTCGAAATTTTCCACTAATTAAAATTTTGTAATTTTATTCAGATTCAAATTTCTATGTAAGTTTAGAATTTTTAAAAGACTTCTAATTCAAATTTTTGATTTTAAGGTACGTCAAATTTTTTTTGTACTTAATTAAGATTTTTGAAGGATTTAAAAAAATAGCATTTTAAATCAAGGCTTTCAATTTGATAAGATTAGATGGAAAAGATTCAAACCAATCGAAATTGTAAATTGTCCACTTCTAAACGCCTTTTTACCTTGAATTTTTTTTTATTTCACAAAACTAAAATGGTTTTAATTTTTTGATTTTAATACTGAAAGTAAAAATACTTTGCTTACTGTTTAAAGCTGCTGCTTTAAAATTTTACAAGTTAGAATTTGAAGTTTAGTTGAAAATAGTTCGAATTCGAATTTGTTTAATTTTGCACACTTAAATTTACAAATTTTAATAATCAGAAAATTTTTTGAGAAACTGAAAAACAGACAAGAATTTAACTAACAATTAGTTGAATATGACTAATTGCTAGCCAACTAACGAATAAACAAATGTAATTATTTTCGGTCAAAATTTCATTTCTTTGGATGAAAAGTCTAATATTGTTAAGAAATGATCTTTTTTGGGTAACAATTTTATTGTCTTATTAAAAATTCAACTGTTTCGTTAAAAGTTCGAAATTTAAATTAAAAACACAACTATTTTCGTACAAAATGTAACTATTTGGTTTAAAGACTTTACAATTGGGTTAAAAATTAACTTTTTTGTTTGAAATTAAAATTTACGATTGAAAATTAATTAATTAAAAATTTAATTTGTTTATCAAAAAATTCATCTTTTTCGTTTAGAAATTCACCTCTTTTAGCAGAAATGTCATCTCTGTTGGTTGAGGTTTTAACCATTTTGTTAGAAAATTATCCTTTTTGTTGGAATTTAGATTTTTTTATTAAAAAATAATTTTTTAACTAAAAATTGAACTGTTTCATTTTTGACTGAAGATTTATCTTTTTTAGTTTAAAATTCAAGTATCTGGTTGAAAATTTGTGCATTTTATTAAAAAATACTATATTTTGGTAATAATTTATTATTTTTTCTTTGATTGAAAATTAATCGCTTTCTGTTGAATTAAATTGTTGCTGAGTTAAAATTAAATTATTTTTTGGTTTAAATAAGAATTATTAGATTTTTCCTTGAAAAATCATTTTTTTAAGAAACCTTTTTTTATAAAAATTAATTTCATAAACTAAAAATTTAACTGTTCTATTCTGGTTGAAAGTTTTTTTTCTAGATAAAAATTTAACTATTGGGTTGAAAATTTGTGTATTTTGTTAAAAATTCATCTTTTGATAAAAATTTAAAATTTTTGGTTGGTTGAAAATTAATATGTTTTAGTTAAGGATTAAACTATTTTGTCAAAAAAAATTTTTTTCATTTAACTGTTGTTGAGTGGAAATTAAATTATTTTTGTTTCCTTAAAAATTCTTCTTGTTTGGTGAAAATTAATTTCTTTTTTTTCACTAAAAATTAGTATTTTTTTTGTTAAAAATTAATTTTTGTAACTCAAAATTTAACTGTTTCATATTTGGTTGAAAATTAATAGTTTTTAGTTTGAAATCCGTTTTTTTTTTGTCGTCGAAAATAATTTTCTAGCTGAAAATTTACCTCTTTCATTTTTAGTTGAAAATTGATCTTTTTTATTAAAATATACAACTATTCGGTTGAAAATCAAACTATTTAGTTTAAAATTGAGCTATTTGGTTTAAGCAAAACTTTTTTGTAAAAAATTAATATTTTCAAAATGAAAATTCAACTATTTAATAGAAAATTTGTCTTTTTGGATTAAAAATTCCACACTTTAGTTAAAAATTTATCTATTTAGTTGAAAATTAACTTTTTCGTAAAAAAACTTGTTTTTTTGGTATAAAAATAAAAATATTTAATTTAAAATTCACTTTTTTGTTCACGATCATATTTTTGGGATATAAATTTAACGACTTTGTTGAAAACTTGTCTTTTTATTAAAAAATTTTACACTTCGGTTAAAAATTTAATCGTTTGGTTAAAAATTGTTTTTTTTTTCGTAGAAAAATCGTCTTTTGTCTTATTGAAAATTAGCTTTTTAATGAAAATTGAACTATTCCATTTTTAGTCTCCAAATTGATATTTTTTAGGATGAAAATTCAACTATTTGGTTGAAAATGAAATTTTTTGTTCAAAATGTATATTTTCGTATCGAAAATTATCCTGCTTTGTTAAAATTCATTTTCTTGACTTGAAAATTTTTACATTTTTGTTGAATTTGTTCTCCTACTTGACTGAAAAATTTTTCATAGTTCAAAATTCAACTTTTCAAATAATAATTTGAAAATTCAACAAAGGTATAAATAATAATTTTTTTTAGTTAAAAAGGTAACTATTTAATTGAAAATTTATCCGTTTTGTTTGAGGATTTAAATATTTTGTTAAAAAGTCGTGTTTTTGGTTAAATTCAACCGTTTTAATTAAAAATTGAAATTCCTGTTTTAAAATTGACCTTTTTTTGTTGAAAATTGATTTTTCTTTTCAATTTGTATTTTTTTATTTAAAATTAATTTTCTTGTTCAAAAACAGAACTGTTCCATTTTTTGTTTAAAATCGATCTTTTTCAGTTAAAAATTCAAATATTTGGTTAAAAATTAATATATTTTGTTTGAAATGCAATATTTTTACTTGGAATTTTAGAAATTGAAAAATGTTAAAATTAAATTAAATATTGCATCCAGATTAATTTGTTTAAAATCATGTATACGATAAAAATGGAGGAAGTAAATTTTTTAAAATAACGTACTCTTAAAGATAAAGATGCACTTGGCTACTTACTTAAACTCGTTCCTTGAAAATAGAAGCCTTATCTATAAAATAGATAGCATTCATATTTCAGATAAAGACTTTTAAGATACCAGCAGCATATTATCGTAACTAATTGTCACTCATATTTGACACTAAATTAATCACATTCGACTAGAAAATTAATCTAATCCTTTACTAAACGACTATTTGAATTACTAATCATTTTTGAAGAACAAGACAAGGAAATGATAGGAATAATTTATGAGCTTGATCATAATATTTAATTGCAAATTAAAACATTTAATTGAAAAAGCAACTATTTGGTTGACAATTAAATTATTTGCTTGAAAATTTTAATCTTATTAAAAAAAATTAACTATGTGGTTGGAAATTAACTTTTTGCTGAAAATTCAACTGTTTTGTGAAAAATTTGACTTCTGTCCTGAAATTTCAAAACATTCTTAGATAAATAAATTATTTGATTGAAAATTAAACTACTTGGTTGAAAATTAAACTACTTGGTTTGGGATAAAGTTCCGAATAGGTGAACGTGACGATTCCCTTCACACTGCGTATACTTATGTATTTTGACGCACTGATTAC
>JAUELO010000365.1:899916-917701 GCA_032357855.1 Amphibolips quercusostensackenii
ATTTTCGTAATCAGCGCGTCAAAATACATAAGTATACGCAGTGTGAAGGAAATCGTCACGTTCAACTATTCGGAACTTTATCCAAAATTTGTTTTTTTATCTTGAAATTTCAACAGTTTGGTAAAAAATCAATTATTTGTTTGAAAATTAAACTATTTTGTTGAGGATTATATTATATGGTTAAAAATTAAACTATTTATTTGAAAATTAATTTTTTTTTTGAAAATTCATATTTACTGACTGAAAATTTAACTATTTTGTAGAAATTTTGTCTTTTGGGCATGAAAATTCAACTATTTAAAAGTTCAATTTTTGGGGGTTAAAAATTTAACTTACTCGTAAAAAATTCAACTTTTTATTTGCAAAATAAACAATCTGGTTAAAAATTTACTTTTTTTTGAAAATTGAACTGTTTTATAAAAAAATTTGTCCTTTCGTCTTGAAATTTTTAACACAATGGTAGATGAATAAATTATATGTTTAACAATTAAACTACTTGATTAAAAATTAAACTGCTTTGTTAAAAATTAAACTATTCAGTTAAAAATTAAACCACTAAATTGAAAATTAACTTTTACGTTGAAAAATCATTTTTACGAACTAAAAATGTAAGTATTTTGTAGAAAATTCGTCTTTTTGTGTTAAAAATTAAACTACTTAGTTGAAAATTAAACTGCTTGGTTAAAAATTAGACTATTTGGTTGAAAATTAAATTAATAAATTGAAAATTAAATTTTTCGTTTAAAAATCGTATTTACGGACTGAAAATTGAACTATTTTGTAGAAAATTCGTCTTTTTGGGTTAAAAATTTAAATACTTAGTTTATAATTAAACTATCTGTTTGAAAATTTAACCTTTGGTTTGAAAAATTAACTATGTGGTTGAAAATAAACTTTTTTGTTGGAAATTCGACTGTTTTGTAAAAAATTTGTTTTTTTTTTGTTTTGAAATTTCAACAGTTTGGTAAAAAAATGAATTATTTGGTTAAAAATCAAAGTATTTGGTAGAAAATTCAAATTTTCATTGGAAAAATTAACAATCATGTTCTAAATTTACTTTTTTTGTTGAAAATTCAACTGTTTTGTAAAAAAAATGTGTCCTTTTGTCTTGAAATTTCAACACAATGGTAGACAAATAAATTATATGTGTACAAATTTAACTACTTGGTTGAAAATTAAACCGCTTAGTTATTAATTAAAGTATTTGGTTAAAAATTAAATTATTTTTTTTTTAAATTAACTTTTTTTTGAAAATTTATATGTACGTATTGAAAATTTAACTATTTTGTAGGAAAATTCGTCTTTTTGTGTTAAAAATTTAACTATTAAGTAGAGAATTATTAAACTATTTGGTTGAGAATTCAACTTTTGGTTTGAAAAATTACCTATGTGGATGAAAATTAACTTTTTTGTTGGAAATGCGACTGTTTAGTAAGAATTTGTTTTTTTTTTTACTTGAAATTTCAACAGTTTGGTGAAAAAATGAATTATTTGGTTAAAAATTAAACTATTTGGTAGAAAGTTCAACTTTTTATTTAAAAAATTAACAGTCTGGTTAAAAATTTACTTTTTTGTTGCAAACTCAACTGTTTTGTGAAAAAATGTGTCCTTTCATCTTGAAATTTCAACACATTCGTAGATAAATAAATTATTTTATTGAAAATTATAATACTTGGTTCAAAATTAAACTATTTGGTTTAAAATTGTACTTTTGGTTTGAAAAAGTAATTATGTGGCTGAAAATTAATTTTTTTGTTGAAAATTCAATTTTTTTGTAAAAAATTTGTTCAATTGTTTTGCAATTTCAACAGTTTGGTAAAAAAATCAATTATTTGGTTGGAAACTAAACTATTTATTTGAAAATTATTTGGTTAAAAATTAAACTATTCATTTGAAAATTGAACTATTTATTTGAAAATTTAACTATTCATTTAAAAATTAACTTTTTTTTTGAAACTTATATTTACAGACTAAAAATTTAACTATTTTGTAGGAAATTCGTCTTTTTAGGTTAAAAATTCAGCTATTTGACCGTTCGACTTTTTGGGTTTTAAATTTAATTATTTGATTAAAAATTTAACTATTTGGTCGGAAATTCAACTTTTGGTTTGAAAAATTAACTATGTCCTTTCGCCTTAAAATTTCAAAAGATAAGTAAAAAAATCAATTATTTGGATTAAATTAAACTATTTAGTTAAAAATTAAACTATTTTATTGAACATTAACTTTTTTGTTAAAAATTAATATTTACGGACTGAAAATGTAACTATTTTGTAGAAAATTTGTCTTTTTGGCTTGAAAATTTAAGTAATTGAAAGTTCGTGTTTTTGGGTTAATAATTCAACTATTTGGTTCAAAATTGAACTATTTAGTAGAAAATTCAACTTTCTACTTGAAAAATTAACAATTTGGTTAAAAGTTACTTTTTTGTTGAAAATTTAACTGTTTTGCAAAAAAGTTGTCCTTTTGTCTTGAAATTTCAAGAGATAGGTAGAAAAATCAATTATTTGGTTGAAATTTAAACTATATGGTTAAAAAATAAAATATTTATTCGAAAATTAAACTATTTATTTAAAAATGAAACTATTAATTTAAAAATTAACTTTTTCGTTGAAAATTCATATTAACGGACTGAAAATTAAACTAAATTTGTCTTTTTGGCTTAAAAATTGAAGCAATTGAAAGTTCGTGTTTTTGGGATAATAATTCAACTGTTTGGTTCAAAATTGAACTATTTAGTAGCAAATTCAACTTTTTATTTAAAAAATTAACAATTTGTTTAAAAATCTACTTTTTTGTTGAAAACTCAACGGTTTTGCAAAAATTTGTCCTTTTATCTTGAAATTTTAACAGATAGGTAGAAAAATCAATTATTTGATTTGAATTTGAACTATTTGGTTGAAGAATAAAATATTTATTCAAAAATTAAACTATTTATTTAAAAATGAAACTATTCATTTGAAAATTAACTTTTTCTTTGAAAATACATATTAACGGACTGAAAATTTAACTATTTTGTGGAAAATTTGTCTTTTTGGCGTGAAAATTTAACTGATTGAAAGTTCGCGTTTTTGGGTTAATAATTCAACTATTTTGTTGAAAATTCAACTATGTGGTAGAAAATTCAACTTTTTATTTCAAAAATTAACAATGTTGTTAAAAACCTACTTTTTTGTTACAAATTTAAGTGTTTTGTAAAAAATTTGTCCTTTCGTCTTAGAATTTCAATAGTTTGGTAGAAAAACCAATTATTTGGTTGAAAATTGAACTACATATTTAAAAATTAACTTTCTCGTTAAAATTTCATATTTACAGAATGAAAATTTGACTACTTTGTAGAAAATTCGTCTTTTTGGCTTAAAAAATTAACTATGTTGATGAAAAATAACTTTTTATGAAAAATTCAGTTTTTTTGTGTTAAAAATTTAACTTTTTTTAAATTTGTCTTTGGTCTTGAAATTTCAACAGTTTTGTGGAAAATAAATTATTTGTTTGACAATTTAACTATTTGCTTAAAATGAACTTTTGTCTTGAAAATTCACATATTCAGAATTCAATCGTTTCGTTAAAAAAAATTTTTTTTAGTTTCAAAAATTCACCTCTTCTTGTCAAAATCTTTTTTTGTTGGTGGGGGGGGGGGATTTTAACTGTTTTGTTGAAAATTCATATTTTTTAATGTATTTTAACTGTTTTTCAGTTAAAATAAAAATATTTTTAAGTTTAAATATCACCTATTACATTTTCTGTTCAGTATTTACCTTTTTTGGTAAAAAACTGTTTTTTTCTTGTTGAAAATTATTTTTTAACTAAATATTTACTGTTCCATTTTTCAGTTGAAAATTCATTTAAAAATTCATGTACTTTATTGAAAATTCTTCTACTTTAGTAGAAATTTTATATTTTTCGGTTAAAAATGCAACTGCTTGGTTGAAAAATAATCTGGCTTCATTGAAGATTCCACTAGAATTTTTAAAATTCAACTATTTGGTTAAAACTACATTTCTTTTGTTAAAAATTCATATTGTCGAGTTGGAAATTTTAATATTTTTAAAAAAATTTGTCCTTTCAGCTTGAAATTTCAACAGTTTGGTAGAAAATTCATGATGTTTAAAAATTCAACTATTTCGTAAAAAAATAACTTTTTTGTTGAAAATCCACATTTTAAATCTAAAAATGTAACTGTTTTGGAAAAAAATATTTTTTGCTTGAAAATTTAAACTATTTAGATGAAAGTTAGACTTTTGTTGAAAAATCAAATATTTGGTTGGCAATTAAACTATGTATTTGGATAAAAATTCAACTTTTAATTCAAAAACTTAACAATTGAAGTTAAAAATAAACTTTTTTTAAAATTTAACTGCTTCGTAGAAGATTTATCTTCTTTTTTTTAATTAAAACTATTATTATATTATACCATTAAGCCATTTCCCTTTTGTAGAAGGTTATTTGTTCAAAAATTCAACTATTTCGTTGAAAAATAATTTTTTTTATTGAAAACTCATATTTTCGGGTTACAAATTTAATGTTTTTGTAGAAAATTGATCTTTTTCGATTGAAAATTAACTTTCTCGTTAAAAAAAATCATAATTTTAGGTTGAAAATTCTAGTGTAAAATTCAAAATATAATCTTTAAAGTGTTTATGCGAAATGCTGAATTGAGATAATAAATAACCTTAAAGCTGTTTACGCAAATTCAAACTTCGTAGTTAAAAACTAATTTTGTTATTAGAAATTCAACTGTTTTGTAAAGAAAAATTGTCCTTTCGGCTTGAAATTCCAAAAGTTTGGTAGAAAATTCAACTATTTGTTTAAAAATGCAACTATTTGTTTAAAAATTCCACTGTTTCGTTGAAAAATGAATTTTGTATTTAAAACTTATATTTTCACGTTGAAAAACTAGATTTTTTTGTAGATTTTTTTTCTTTTTATCGTTATTTTTCTAAGATACTTATAATTTCTTTAATGGACTGATAAATAAAATGTTATAAGAACGAAATTACCTGAATTATTAGTTATGGCGCAGTCTATAATGCAAGTCCAAATTAAAATATAACCTTGAAAGTTTTTACGCGAAATGCTAAATTGAGATAATAAATAACCTTGAAGTTGTTTACGTAAATTTGTCTCTCACAAAGGCGTAATATAATTTTGTGACGTCATCGGGACCCTTCGAGAACATTCTAGAAACTTAGCACGGTATAATTAAAAACCTCTAAGTTTTTTACGCAAAATCCTCTCTTACAATTGCGCAATATCATGTTGCGATGTCATCAGGACCGTTCAAGAATATTTTAGAAACTTAGCACGGACACGAACGACTTCAGATGCAGGCTGTTCTTAAAGTCGGTAAGGTAGGTATAATACATGACCTTGAAGTTGCTTACGCAAATTCATCTTTCACAATTGCGCAATATCATGTTGCGATGTCATCAGAACCATTCGAGAACATTCTAGAAACTTAGCACAAACACGAACCACTTCAGCCGCAGAATGTTCTCAAAGTCGGTAAAGTAGTTATAATTAACAACCTTGAAGTTGTTTACGCAAAATCGTCTCTCACAATTGCGCAATATCATGTTGCGATGTCATCAGGACCGTTCGAGAACATTCTAGAAACTTAGCACGGACACGAACCACTTCAGATGCAGAATGTTCTCGAGGTCGGTAAGGTAGGTATAATACATGACCTTGAAGTTGCTTACGCAAATTCATCTCTCACAATTGTGCAATATTATGTTTGTGATGTCATTAGAACCGTTCGAAAACATTCTAGAAACTTAGCACGGACACGAACCACTACAGATGCAGAATGTTCTCGAGGTCGGTAAGGTAGGTATCGTGGTCCAGAAACAGACCTGCCTATCTACTGACTAAATATGAATTTTCTGAGTGACTACTTGAATAGTTGAATAACTTATCTTTTTTGAGGAGCAAAACAAGGAAATGATGGGAAGAATTTATGACTTGAGTGGAGCTGTAGACACGCGTATGCTCGTGAGAGCTTTATCACAATAGGAAGCCCACGTCGAGTGATACTTCCGACAAGGCTAGCCACTGAAATAGATCAAGATCTCTGTGGCAAGAAAGCATGAACACGTCATAAACAGTAGAAAATACAAAATACACATTTGCAAGTGGTCACATACATGTATGTATGTCCGGAATTTGCGTTTGTGTAGGATAATGTAGTCAGGTCGAGAGCAACCTCTAAAAAAAGGGTAGCCTAATGAAGAAAACATTTAAGTCTACAAAAAATGTGGCCTTCTGAAAGAACATTTTTTTCAACAATTGGTCCTTTCACCAAAGAATAATAACATAAAAATTTTTACACAAATTTTTTAATAAATGATATATTCGGTTGACAATTGAACTACTTGTTTAAAAATTCAACTATTTGTTCAAAAATTAAACTATTTAGTTGAAAATTAAGTTTTTTTGTTAAAAATTCATATTTTAAAATTGAAAATTAAACTGTTTTGTGAAATATTTGCCTTTTTTTCTTGAAAATTAAGACTATTTGATTGAGAATTAACTTTTTTGTTAAAAATTCATATTTTCGGATTGAAAATTGATCTTTTTTGAAGAAAATTTGTCTTTTTGTCTTGAAAATTCTACACTTTGGTTGAAATTTAAAATATTTGGTTGACAATTGAACTATTTAAATAAAAATTTAACTTTTTCTTTAAAAACTTACTATGTGGTTAAAAATTTTTTTTTTGTTAAAAATTCATATTTTTGGATCGAAAATTGAATTAAACTATTTATTTTAGAAAATCTGTCCTTTCGGCTTGCAATTTCAATTATTTGGTTAAAAATGAAACTATTTCGTTGAAAATTAACTTTTTTGTTGAGAATTTATATTTTCGACTTGAAGATTTAACTGTTTTTTTGAAAATTCCACAATTTTTCCAAAAATTAAAATATTTCGTTGACAATTGAACTACTTGGTTAAAAGTTCAACTTTTGGTTTAAAACTTAACTATGTGGTTGGAAATTAACTTTTCTATTGAAAATTTAACTTCTATGAAGTTTGGTGAAAAATGCAAATACTTGTTTAAAAATTCAACTATTTCTTTAAAATTTAACTATTCAGTTAAAAATGAACTTTTTTGAAAATTCATATTTTAGAACTGAAAATTTAATTGTTTTGTAAAAGATTCTTTTTTTTTCTTGAAAATTGTAACTGTTTGATTGAAAATTAACTTTCTTGTTAAAAATTCTTATTTTCGGATCAAAAATTAATCTATTTTGCAAAAAATTTGAATTTTCGGCTTGAAAATTCTACACTTTGTTTGAAATTTCATTAATTAACTTTTTTGTTAAAAATTTAACTGTTTTGTAAAAACTGTGTCTTTTTTTCGAAAATTAAAACTATCGGATTGAAAATTAATTTTTTTGTCATAAATTAAATTACGGATCGAGAATTTAACTTTTAAAAAAAAATTTTTTTTTTAGTTTGAAAATTCTAAACTTTAGTTAAAATTTTAAATATTTGGTACACAATTGAAAGATTTGAATGAAAATTCAACCTTTTTATTTAAAAATTCACATTCTTGTTAAAAATTAACTTTTTTGTTAAAAATTTTACAGTTTAGTGAAAAATTTGTCTTTTTGTTTGAAAATAAAACTATTTGATTGAAAATTAACTTTTTTCTTAAAAATGAATATTTTCGGATCCAAAATTAAACTATTTTTAGAAAAATTGTCTTTTTGGCTTGAAAATTCTACACTTTGGTCGAAATTTAAAATATTTAGCTGATAATTAAAATATTTAAATAAAAATTCAACTTTTTGTTCAAAAACTTAACAATGTGGTTGAAAATTAACTTGTTTCTTGAAAATTCAATTGTTTTTTAATCAAATTTGTCCTTGCGCGTTAGAATTTCGACAGTTTGGTAGAAAATTTAACTTTTTTGTTTAAAAATTCAAACGCTTCGTTGAAAGTTAACTTTTTTCTTGAAAATTCAACTGTTTTGTAAAAAATGTGTCTTTTTTGCTTGAAAATTTAAACTAATTGACTGAAAATTCAGTTTTTTGTTGAAAATTCATATTTTCGGATCGAAAATTTAACTGTTTTAAAAAAAAAAATTTTTTTGAAAGTTCTACACTTTGGTTAAAATTTAAAATATTTGGTTGACAACTGCAGTATTTGAATGAAAATTCAACTTTTTTGTTGAAAATTTAACTGTTTTGTAAAAACTGTGTCTTTCTTGTTCCAAAATTGAAACGCTTTGATAGAAAATTAAGTCTTTTCTAAAAATTCATATTTTAAATCAAAAATTTAACTATTTCTCAAAAAAAAATTTTTTTGCTTAAAATTCTACACTTTGGTCAAAATTTTCAATATTTGGTTGACAACTGAAATATTTAAAGGAAAATTCAAATTTTTTTTTAAATACAAATTCTCGTTTTAAAGTAACTTTTTTGTTAAAAATTCAACTGTTTTGTAAAAAATGTGTCTTCTTTCTTTCAAAATTAGAACTATTTGATCGAAAATTAACTTTTTTGTAAAAAATTCATATTTTCGGATCGAAAATTTAAAAATTTTTCATGCATTTTTTTCATTTAAAAATTCTACACTTTAGTTAAAATTTCAAATATTTGGTTGACAATTAAAATATTTCAATGCAAATTCAACTTTTTGTTCAAAAACTTAACCATGTGGTTAAAAATGATCTTTTTTTTTGTTGAAAATTTAACTTTTTTATTAAATTTGTCCATGCGGCCTAAAATTTTGACAGTTCAGTAGAAAATTCAACTTTTTTTAAAAAAATTTAATGCTTACTTGAAATTTAACTTTTTTGTTGAAAATTTCAACTTTTTTGTAAAAAATGTGTCTTTTTGTTCGGAAATTATAACTGTTTGATTGAAAATTAACTTTTTTGTTAAAAATTCATATTTCGGATCGAAAATTGAACTATTTTTAAAAAAATTTGTTTTTTTTTTTGTTCGAAATCTCTACAATTTGGTTAAAATTTTCAATATTTAGGTGACAATTAAAATATTTAAATAAAAATTCAACTTTTTTGTTTAAAAATTCAATTCTCGTTTTAAATTAACTTTTTTTGTTAAAAATTTAACTGTTTTGTAAAAAATGTATCTTTTTTCTTTGAAAATTAAAACTATTTGATGGAAAATTAAATTTTTTGTTGAAAATGCATACTTTCAGACTGAACATTTAACTATTTTTTTGAAATTTTTTCCTATTTTAAAATTCTACACTTTGGTTAAAATTTCAAATATTTGGTTGACAATTAAAATATTTGAATAAAAATTCAACTTTTTGTTTAAAAACTTAACCATGTGGTTAAAAAATTTTTTTTTTTTCGTTAAAAATTCAACTTTTTTATCAAATTTGTCCATGCGGCTTAAAATTTCGACAGCTGAGTAGAAAATTTAACTTTTTTGTTTAAAAATTCAAAAGCTTCGTTGAAAGTTAACTTTTTTGTTGAAAATTTAAATGTTTTGTAAAAAATGTGTCTTTTTTGCTTGAAAATTTAAACTAATTCACTGAATATTCAGTTTTTTATTAAAAATTCATATTTTCGGAAAAAAATTTAACTATTTTTCAAGAAATTTGTTTTTTTTTTGTTTGTTTGAAAGTTCTACACTTTGGTTGAAATTTAAAATATTTCGTTGACAATTAAAATATTTGAATGAAAATTCAATTTTTTGTTTAAAAACTTAACCACGTGGTTGAAAATTATCTTTTTTTTTGTTGAAAATTCAACTTTTTTATGAAATTTGTCCATGCGGCCTAAAATTTCGACAGTTTAGTAGAAAATTCAACTTTTTTTTGAAAAATTTAAATGTTTTCTTGAAAGTTAACTTTTTTGTTGAAATTTCAACTTTTTTGTAAAAAATTTGTTTTTTTGTTTGCAAATTTAAACTATTCAACTAGAAATTGTGGTTTATGTTTTAGATTTTAAAATATTTAAAAATATTTCCGAAGATTTTAAGAGATGTAAAAGATGGCATTTTCAATCAAGGAAAAAAATTTCGGGTCATTACGCGTTTTAGAACAAAATTTCTAAGATAATTGAAATTTAAAAATCCGAACTTTTAAAAAAAGGCTCCTCTTCCAATTCAGTACAAAACTGAAAAAAGATGTCCCTTTCAACTAAATTTAAAAATACAAAATTTGCCCCGCGTTGGCTCAATAAAAATGTTTAAATTTTCTCCTTTCCAACTCGATAAAAAAAAATTCGCCTCTTTTAAATCAAAAAAAAATATTGAAACTGAAAAAATCCTCCACTCAACTCAATAAAAATGTTAAAATAAATAAAACATCCCTCTTCCAAAACAACACAAAAAATGTCATCCCTTTCAACTCTATAGAAAAATTTAAAAAAGGTCTTTTTTCAATTAACAAAAAATTAAAATCCAAAATTTTCTCCCTTGCAACTCAATAATAATGTTTAAAATAAAAAGTTATTCTTATAAAAATGTGTTAAATATTAAAAATAAAAATTTCCTGCTTTCCAACTCGACAAAAATCTTAGAAATATGAAATGTCCTTCTGCCGATTCAAAAGATCCAAAAACTAAAATTTTCTCGTTTTAAACTCAATAAAAATTTTTAAAAAACCATGAATTTTCTCTTTCAATTAAAACAAAAATTAAATACTACCCTTTTTTTAAAATTAGAATTGTTAAATTTAAACATATTTTTGCACATGAATTCAAATTGAATAACTTAAAAATTAATATTTTCAACTGAAATATTATTTAAATAGTATTTGAAATTGATTAAAAGCATTTGATTGTGAATCTATAATTTTAAATTATTTTTTACAAAAAATTTTTACAAAATCTCATGACTTTTCCAGGTTTCCTATAATTTTTTCATAATTCCATAACTTTTCCAGGTCATATATTAACCTTGAAAGGTCATTTTTGTGTCTGAAGGTACTAAAAACTAAAATCAACATAATTTTCAAAGCGTAAAACCTCCCCGGACTTTACCACAATTTCATGGTTGTGGTTTTGAATTTATGGGCACCACAAAACCACATGCAAATTAGTGTTTTTACTCATAAAAATAATATGATCAAGGAGTTCATTATTCTTTAAATACGGTATAAAAGCCTTTGTGAAATTTTTGAAATTTTTCGAAATCTTTATAATATTTTTGAAATCATTGAAGTCTTTTTCAAATCTTTGAAATATTTATTAAATCAGTTAAGTCTTCGTCAAAATTTTAGAAATATTTTTAATTCTTCAAAATATTTTTAAATCTTTGCAAAGTTTTGAAATCTTTGCAGAATATTTTAAACTTCTTAAATTTTTTGAAAATATCTGTAAAAACCTTGAAGTCTTTATGAAATCATTGTAATTTTCTGAAGCCTTTGTAAATTTGTTTGAAATTTTTGAAAATATTTGTTAAATCTTTGAAATGTTTTAAAATCTTTGCAAAATATTTAAAAGCTTTAAAATTTTTTTATTTTGAAATCATCTAAAACCTTGAATCCTTTAAAAGATCTTTAAAAATGTTTGAAATCTTTTTGAAAATATATATCATCTATGAAGTCCTTTTGAAATCTTGAAAAATCTTTTAAATATTCATGAAATCATTGAAATCTTCATGCAATCTTTGGAAAATTTAGGGAACTTTTAAAATCTTTCGATTTTGAAATTCTTTGAAACCTTGAATTCTTTCAAGTCTTTTTGAAAATGTTTATGAAATCTTTCAAGTCTTTATAAAATTACTAAAATCTTTTAAAGTTTATATGAATTTTTTTAAATCTTAGGAAATCTTTCTGAAATCTTTGAAATATTTAATAAATCTGTTAAGTCTTTGTCATAATATCAGAAATATTTTAAGTTCTTTGAAATATTTTTAAATTTTTTTAAAGTTTTGAAATCTTTGCAGAATATTTTAAACCTTTCAAATTTTTTTTAATTTTTTGAAAATATCTGTAAAGACCTTGAAGTCTTTATGAAATCATTGAAATTTTCCGAAGCCTTTGTAAATTTTTTTGAAGTTTTCGAAAATATTTGTTGAATATTTGAAATGTTTCAAAATCTTTGCAAAATATTTGAAAGCTTTAAAATCTTTTGATTTTGAAACCATCTAAAACCTTGAATCCTTTAAAAGATTTTTGAAAATTTTTGGATTCTTTTCGAAAATATATATAATCTTTAAAGTCTTTTTGAAATGTTAAAAAATCTTTTAAATATTTATAAAATCATTGAAATTTTCGTGAATCTTTTAAATGTTTTAAAATCTTTAAAACCATTGAAAAATCAAGGGAACTTTTAAAATCTTTCGATTTTGAAATCCTTTGGAACCTTGATTTCTTCCAAGTTTTTTTTCAAATATGTTTATGATGTCTTTCAAGTCTTTATGAAGCCACTAAAATCTTTTGAAGTTCATGTAAATTTTTTTAAATCTTAAAAAATCTTTGTGAAATCTTTAAAATATTTATAAAATTATTGATATCTTCGTGAAATTTTTGAAATTTTTAAAATATTTATAAAATCATTAAAATCTTTGCAAAATATTTAAAATCTTTATGAAGTCTCTAAAATGTTTATGCAATTATTGAAATCTTTCGTGAAACCTTGAATTCTTTGAAAGACCTTTGAAATATTTTGAAATATTTTGAAATATTTGCGAAACCTTAGAAGTCTTCATCAAATAATGAATTTTTTGGTAATTTTGAAAAATCTTTGTAAAATTTTTAAAAATATTTTTGGGACCATTGAAATCTTTGAAATCTTTGTGAAATCTCTGAAATCTTAACAAAATCTTTGGGACCTTTAAAATATTTTGAAATATTTGCGAAACCTTAGAAGTCTTCATTAAATCATGAATTTTTTTGGTAATTTTAAAAAATCTTTGTAAAATTTTTTAAAATATTTTTGGAACCATTGAAATCTTTGAAATCTTTGTAAAATCTCTGAAATCTTAACAAAATCTTTGGAACCTTTAAAATATTTTTAAATCTTTGAAATCTTTTTGAAAATATTTGTGAAATTTTTGAGGTTTATATGAAAACACAAAAATCTTGAAAAATGTTTGGAAACTTTAGAAACTTTTGATTCTGAAATACTTTGAAACTTTGAATCTTTCAAAAGACCTTTAAAATATTTTGAAATATATTTGAAAATATTTGTAAAATCTTTGAAGTTTGTATGAAATCATTGAAATTTTTGTGAATTTTGTTTTTTAAATCTTAAAAAATATTTGTGAAATCTTTGAAATATTGATTAAAACATTAAAATCTGTTGAAATTTTAGTGATTTTTTTTTTTTTGAAATTATGAAAAATCTTTGAAATATTTATGAAATCATTGAAGTCTTCGTGAAATCTTTTAAAATCTTTGGAAAATTTAGGGAACCTTTAAAATCTTTCAATTTTGAAATCCTTTGGAATCTTGAATTCTTTCAAGACTTTTTAAAAATGTTTATGAAATCTTTCAAGTCTTTATGAAACCACTAAAATCTTTTGAAGTTTATGTGAATTTTTTTAAAGTCTTAAAAAATCTTTGTGAAATCTTTGAAATATTTATGAAATTATTAAAATCTTCGTGGAATTTTTGAAATCTTTTAAATAATTATAAAATGATTTAAATCTTTGCAAAATATTTGAAATCTTTATAAAGTCTCTAAAATGTTTATGAAATTATTGAAACCTTCCGTGAAACTTTGAATTCTTTGAAAGACCTTTTGAAATATTTGTGATATTTGCGAAATCTTTGAAGTCTTCATGGAATCATAAATTTTTTGGTAATTTGGAAAAATCTGTGTGAAATTTTTAAAAATATTTTTGGAATCATGCAAATTTTTTAAATCTTTGTGAAATCTCTGAAATCTTAACAAAATCTTTGGGTCCTGTGAAATATTTTTAAATCTTTAAAATCTGTTTGAAAATATTTGTGAAATCTTTTAGGTTTATATGAAAACACTGAAATCTTGTAAAATCTTTAAAAACTTTAAAAACTTTTGATTCTGAAATACTTTGAAACTTTAAATCCTTCAAAAGACCTTTGAAATATTTTGAAATATTTTTAAAAATATTTGTGAAATCTTTAAAGTTTATATGAAGGCATTGAAATCTTTGTGATTTTTTTAAATCTTGAAAAATATTTGTGAAATCTTTGAAATATTGATGAAACCATTGAAATTTTTGTGATTTTTCTTTTTGAAATTTAAAAAAATCTTTGAAATATTTATGATGTAATTCGAATCTTTGTGAAATCTTTAAAATCTTTGAAATCTTTGCGAAGTCATTGGAACCTTTAAAATCTTTTGATTTTGAAATGCTTTGAAACCTTGAATTCTTTGAAAGACCTTTGAAATTTTTTAAGCAATGTTTGAACAATTTTTGAAATCTTTATGAAAACCTTTAAATTTTTTTAAGTCTTAGTGAATTTTTTAAAATCTTTGCAAAATCTTTTGATTTTTATTTAATTTTAAATTAGAAGTCCTTTAAAGCCTTCAATATTTTAAAATCTTTTCAAAAAATTTGTGAAATCTGTGAAGTTTATATGAAATCATTTAAATCTTTTGAAGTCTTTGTGAATTTTTTTTTAATCTTGAAAAAGCTTTGTGAAATCTTTAAAAACATTGTAAAATTGTTGAAGTATTTATGAAATCATTGAAATCTTTGAAATCTTTATGAAATTTTTAGAATGTTTTAAAATCTTTGAAATCTTTGCAAAATCTTTAAAACCTATAAAATCTTTTGATTTTGATTGGATTTTGAAGTCCTTTGAAACCTTGAATCTTTTAAAAGACTTTTAAAATCTTTTTAAATCTTTTTGAAAAATTTAGGAAATCTTTGAAATTTATATGAAATCATTGAAATCTTTTGAAGTCTTTGTGAATTTTTTTTTTAAATCTTAAAAAACCTTTGTGAAATCTTTGGAATCTTTATGAAATTGTTGAAATATTTATGAAATCATTCAAATCTTCGTGAAATCTTTAAAATCTTCATGAAATTTAAAAATTTCTTTACACCTTTGAAACCTTTAAAACCTTTGAAATCTTTTGATTTTTATTTTATTTTGAAGTCCTTTTTAACCTTGAACCTTTTGAAAGTCTTTGAAATCTCTTTAAATCTTTTCGAAAAATTTGGAAAATCTTTGAAGTTTATATGAAATCATTGAAATCTTTTGAAGCCTTTGTGAATTTTTTTTTAATCTTAAAAAATCTTTAAAATCTTTGTGAAATTGTTGGAATATTTATGAAAGCATTGAAATCTTCTTGATATGTTTGAAATCTGTATAAAATTTTTAAAAAATTTCAAATCTTTGTAATCTTTAAAATCTTTGCAAAATCTTTGCAAAATCTTTGGAAATCTTTTTGAAAAATTTGTAAAATCTTTGAAATCATTGTGAAATTGTTGAAATATTTATGAAATCATTGAAATCTTTGAAATATTTGTTAAAATTTTTGGAATGTTTTAAGATTTTTGAAATCTTTGCATAATCTGAAACCTATGAAATTTTTTGATCTTGATTAGATTTTGAAGTCCTTTGAAACCTTGCATATTTTAAAAGACTTTTGAAATATTTTTAAATCTTTTTGAAAAATTTGGGAAATCTTTGAAGTTTATATGAAATCATTAAAATCTTTTGAAGTCTGTAAATTTTTTTTAATCTTAAAAAATCTTTGTAAAATCCTTGAAATCTTTATGAAATTAAAAAATTTTCAGAAATCTTTGAAACCTGTGACATCTTTTGATTTTTATTTGATTTTAAAGTCCTTTGAAACCTTAAACCTTTTGAAAGACCTTTGAAATCTTTTGAAATCTTTTTGTAAAATTGGTGAAATCTGTGAAGTTTACATGAAATCGTTTAAATCTTTTCAAGTCTTTGAGGATTTTTTTAAGTCATGAAAAATCTTTGTGAAATCTTTGAAGTCTTTGTGAAATTGTTGAAATATTTATAAAATCATTGAAATGTACGTGAAATCTTTGAAACCTGTATGAAATTAAATTTTTTTTTAAATCTTCGAAATCTTTGCAAAATCTTTGAAAGCGTTAAAAGCTTTTGAAATATTTTTAAAAAATTTGTGAAATCTTTGAAGTTTATATGAAGTCCTTGAAATCTTTTGAAGTCTTTGTACATTTTTATTAAATCTTGAAAAATCGTTGTGATATCTTTTAAATTTTCGTGAAATTGTTGAAATATTTATGAAATTATTAAAATCTTTAAAATGTTTTAAAATCTTTGAAATCGTTGAAATCTTTGCAAAATCTTTAAATCCTATGAAATCTTTTAATTTTTATTTGATTTTGAAGTCCTTTGGAACCTTAAATCTTTTGAAAGACTTCTCAAATCTTCTCAAATCTTTTCAAATCTTTTTGAGAAATTTGTAAAAATTTTTAAGTTTACATAAAATCATTGAAATCTTTTGAAGTCTTTGTAAATTTTTTTTAATTCTTGAAAAATCTTTGTGAAATCTTTGAAATCTTTGTGAAATTGTTGAAATATATTTAATGAAATCATTGAAATCTTTCTGAAATCTTTGAATTCTTTATAAAATTAAAAAAAATTTTTAAATGTTTGAAACCTGTAAAATCTTTTTATTTTGATTTGACTTTGAAGTCCTTTGAAACCTTAAATCTTTTGAAAGACTTATCAAATCTTTTTAAATGTTTTGAAAAATTTGTAAAAATTTTGAAGTTTACATAAAATCATTGAAATCTTTTGAAGCCTTTGTAAATTTTTTTTTAAACCTTGAAAAATCTTTGTGCAATCTTTAAAATCTTTGTGAAATTGTTGAAATATTAATGAAATCATTGAAATCTTCCTGAAATCTTTGAAATCTTAATGAAATTTTTGAAATGTTTTAAAATCTTTGAAATCTTTGAATCCTGTGAAATCTTTTGATTTTGATTTGATTTTAAAGTCTTAACACCTTGAGTCTTTTAAAAATCTTTTCAAATCTTTTAAAATCTTTTTGAAAAATTTGTGAAATTTTTAAAGTTGACATGAAATCATTGAAATCTTTTTGAATTTTTTTAAATCTTGAAAAAACTTTATAAAATCTTTTAAATCTTTGTGAAATTGTTAAAATATTTATAAAATCATTGAAATCTTTGTGAAATCTTTGAAATCTTTATGAAATTAAAAATTTTTTTAAATCTTTGAAATCTTTGCAAAATCTTTAAAACCTGTAAAATCTTTTGATTTTGATTTGATTTTGGAGTCCTTTGAAACCTTAAATCTTTTTAAAGACCTGTGGAATCTTTTGAAATCTTTTTTAAATATTTATTAAATCATTGAAATCTTCGCGAAATCTTTGTAATCTTCATGAAATTAAAAAATTTTTGTTAATTTTTTAAATCTTTGCAAAATCTTTAAAGCCATTGAAATCTTTTGATTTTTATTAGATTTGGGTTTTGAAATCCTTTGAAACCTTAAATCTTTTGAAAGATCTGTGAAATCTTCTGAAATCTTTTTGAAAATATAAATGAAATTTTCTTAAGTTTATATGAAAACATTGCAATCTCTTGAAGTCTTCGTAAATTTTTTTTTTAATATTAAAAAGTGATTTTGTGAAATCTTTACAATATTGATGTAATAATTGAAATCTGCATGAAATCATTAAAATCTTTGTGAAATCTTTTCAAATATTTGAAATTTTTTAAAATTATTAATATCTTTCGAAATCCGTAAAATCTTTGGAAAGGTAAATGTTGTAAATAAAAAGAAGCGCGAATAAAATTCTTTCAAGGCCAAGTAAGAAACCAAACAAGTAAATTGTGTCGATCAAAATTTGAATTCGAAGAATCTATCGATTTTCCTCGAAATCGGACTTCAGTAATCCTTCTT
>JAUELO010000365.1:947978-959686 GCA_032357855.1 Amphibolips quercusostensackenii
ATATACTTGTAAACAAAACAGACGGATTTTAAATAAAATACCTGAAGGTGCTTTAGGGTCATTATCGACAACAGACCCCGCGCCCCGGAAAACCCGATGACTAAGTTCGCCGAGAAAGGTGTGAGGGGTAAGAATCCCACTGGAAGGGGAAGGTAACGTAGGTAGCTCGCGCTCGTTTGGTCATCGCCCAGTAAGCAGGTTGACACTATTATGACACTATAAAATCTATTGTTTGCGGCGAAGGTCGGTGACAGCGTCTGGCGATCCCACAGCCGCATGAGGGGAAGTTCAGTAGAGGGGGCAGAGTAAGCAGGTAGACGGCGACCAAATAGGACTTAGTTGACGAAGTTTTTTTAGTGTCGTAGCTTACGGATCGTCCATAAAATACGTTACCAATTTACGAGGGCAGGGGGTCAATCTAAAAATTACGGTAAGTAACGGAGGGGGAGCTTAAATGTGAACTCAATTAATAGAACCCATCAACAAAAATGAACTAATTTTTTAAAAATTCATTTTTTGGATTAAAGATTTATCTCCTTGAATGAAAAATTAGCTATAACATTTTTAGAAACTTAATCATCTGGGTTAAAAAATCATCTTTTAGGTTGAACTCTTTTGTAGAAAAATGTTTTTTTAATTAATAATTTCAGTTGAAAATTCATAATTTTTGTTAAAAATGTAATTATTTCATTGAGAATTTGTTTTTTTTTTGTTGTAAATTAATTTTTAAACTGAAAATTTTAACTACTCTATTTTTGGTTGAAAATTGATCTTTCTAATTTCAAATTGATCTTTTCTAGTTGAAAATCCATGTATTTTGTTAAAAATACATTTTTTTGTCTTTTTAGTTGCCAATTCATCTTTCAGATTAAAAATGCAACTGTTTGGATCTAAATTAATCTGATTCGTTTGTGGATTTAATAATTTCTTAGAAAATTACACTATTCGGTAGAAAATTAAACTATTCGATTAAAAATTAACTTATTTGTTAAGAATTAAACCATTTTTATGAAAATTTTAACTTTTTGCTATAAACTTAATTTTTTTTTTAAATCCAATTTTCGGGTTGAAAATTCAACTATTTTGTAAATAATTCATCTTTTTGGCTTTATAACTTAACAATTTTGTTTAAAATCAATGTAATTTGTTGAACATTCGCGTTTTTGGAAAATTGAATTAGTTTGTTGAACATTCCTATTTTTTTAAGGTTTATCACGTTAGTTGATAAAATTAACTCTTAGATTTTTAGAAAATTAATCTTCTGCTTTTAAAAATCATCTTTTGGGTTGAACTCTTTTGTTGAAACTTATATTTTTTTTATTCGCCATTTTTGTTGAAAATTCATCTTTTTTGTTAAAAATGTAACTATATCATTAAAAATTATTTTTTTTGGTTGATAATTAATTGTTTTAGCTAACAATGTAACTTTTTCATTTTTGGTTAAAAATTTATATTTTTAATTTAAAATTGATTTTTTCTAGTTGAAAATTCATGTATTTTGCTCAAAATTCATCTTCGTTGCAAATTCGCGTTTTTTTTGTACAAAGATTAATCTTCCTGCTAGAAAATTTATCTTTTTGGTTAAAAATTGAACTATTTGGTTAAAAATCCACCTTATTCAGTTGAAAATTTAACTATTAGATTTTTAGGAAATTAATCTTCTGGGTTAAAAAATCATCATTTGGGTTGAACTATATTGTTGAAAATTCATCTCTTAAGTTGAAAATCTATTTCGTTGAAAATTCGTTTGTTTTTTGTTTTGTTTGATAATTAATATTTTTTTTTTAAATTTATCCATTCTTGGGTAAAAGTTGAATTGATCCTTTCTGATTAAAAATGTATACATTTTGTTAAAAATAGGTCTTTTTTTTAGTTGAAAATTAATCTTCTTTCATGAATATTCATCCTTTTTTATTGAATATGCAACTGCTTGGGTCCAAATTGAACTAGTTTGTTAAAGATTTAACATTTTGGTAGAAAATAAATTTATTCTATTGAAAATACTCTTTTTTGTTGAGAAATTATTTTTTTTTGCCCTATATTGAACTATTTGGTTGAAAATTAAACTATTTTCATTAAAATTTAACTTTTTGGTAGAAAATTTAACTTTTTGGTATTAAATTAATTTTTTTATTAAAAAGTCATATTTTTGGTTTTAAAATTTAACCGTTTTGAAGAAAATTCTACCTTTTAGCTTTAAATTTTAACAATTTTGTTGAAACTTGACGTTTTTTGTCAGAAGTTTGTGTATTGTCATAGAAAATTAAATTCTTTTCGCTGGAAAATCAATCTTTTTGGTTGAAAATTAAACTTTTTGGTTAAGAATTTATCTTTTTTAGTTGAAAATTCAACTACTTGCTTGAGAACTAAACTATTTTGTTAAACATTCATATTTTTTAAGGTTTACCTCCTTAGTTGAAAATTTAACTCTTAGATCTTTAGAAAATTTATCTTCTGGGTTGAAAAATTACGTTTTGGGTTGAACTCTATTGTTGAAAATTCATCTTTTATGTTGGAAATGTAACTATTTTGCTGAAAATTTGTTGTTTTATTTTGGTCTGATAATTAATGTTTTTAAATAAAATTTTTCTATTCTTGGCGAAAAGTTAAATTGATCTTTTCTAGTTGAAAAATTTATACATTTGGTTAAAAATGTGTCTTTATTTAGTTGAAAAATGATAGGTAAAATTCAAACTAGTTTATTAAGGATGCAACATTTTGGTAGAAAATTAGTTAATTCTATTGAAAATAAACTTTTTTGTTGAAAAATCATATTTTTGTCTTAAATTGAACTACTTGGTTAAAAATTAAACTATTTTGATGAAAATTAAACTATTTTGATGAAAATTAAACTTTTTCGTAGAAAATTTAACTTCTTCATAGAAAATTAACTTTTTTGTTAAAAAGTCATATTTTCTTTTAGAAAATTAAACCGTTTTGTAGATAATTCGACCTTTTAATTTTAAATTTTAACAATTTTGTTGAAAATTGACGTATTTTGTCGAAAATTCGTGTTTTGTCGTAGAACATTAATTCTTTCTGCTGGAAAATTAATCTTTTTGTTTGAAAATTGAACTATTTGGTTAAAAATTCATCTTTTTTGGTTGAAAATTTAACTTTTATGTTGGAAATCTATTATGTTAAAAATTAGTTTTTTTCTTTGATAATTAATGTTTTTAAATCAAAACTTTTCCATTCTTCGTTAAAAGTTAAATTAATCTTTTCTAGTTGAAAATTAATCTTCTTTCATGAATATTCATCTTTTTTATTAAAAATGCAACTGTTTAAGTCCAAACTAAACTATTTCCTTCAGGATTCAACAATTCAGTGAAAAATTAATTTATTCTGTTGAAAACAAACTTTTATGTAAAAAATTCATATTTTTGGTTTCAATTCAACCATTTAGTTAAAAATTAAACTATTTTTATGAAAATTAAACTTTTTTGTTAAAAATTAATCTTTTTACCTAAAAATTGTACTGTTCCATTTCTGGATAGAAAGCGATTTTGAATTTTCTTAAATTTTTTGAAAATTTCAACAGTTCAAATTGAATTTTAAAAAGTCAACTGTTGTAATTCAATTTTAAATTTCGTTTAATTTTCAACAGTTGAAAAATGAATTGCTGAAAATTAAAGAAAATTGAATTTCTAACAGTTTAGTTTTTAATTTTTTTCAATTTTTAGCAAGTGAATTTTCAACAGTAGAAAATTAAATTGTTGGAACTTAAAGATAATTGAATTTGTAACACTTAAATTGTTAATTATTTTCCATTCTTAGCAGTTGAATTTTCATAAGTTGAATATTCAAGAGTTGAAAATTAAAATATAATTTATCTTGAATTATCAACAGATGAAAGTTTTGTTTAACATAGGAAAAATCCGAAAATTGTATTTTCAACAATTAAATTTTGAACTGTTAAATATTAAATATTAAAGAAAATAAAAAATTAAATTTTCAACCCTTGAATTTTCAATTTCTAACTGCCGAAAATTAAAGAAAATTCAAAATTTAATAAAATTGAATTTCTAACACTTGAGTTTTTAATTTTTTTCCATTTTCAGCAGGTGAATTTTCAACATTTAAAAGTTTGAAATTAAGTTTTAGTTTTTCTTGAATTATCAACATTTGAAAATTTAGCTGTTGAAAATGGAAGAAATTTGAAAATTTGATTTTCAACAATTCAATTTTTAACTGCTAAAAATAAAAAAAAATGAAAAATTAAATTTTCAACACTTTCTAACACTTGAGTTTTATTTTCTTACATTTCAGCAGATGAATTTTCAACATTTAAAAATTGAATTGTCGAAAATTAAACTGACATAAATTTAATTCTGAATTTCCTTCAATTTTCATCAGTTGAAAATTGAATGCTTGAATATTAAAGACAATTAAATTTGTAGCATTTGAATTGTCAATTTTCTTCTATTCTCAGCAGCTGCATTGTGATCAGTTGAACTTTCAAGAGTTGAAAATTAAATTTAAATTTTTCTTCAATTTTCAACAGTTGAAAATTTCATTGTTAAAAATAGAAAAGATTTCAAAATTGAATTTTAAACAATGTAATTTTTAACTGTTAAAACTGTTAAAAAATGAAAAATTAAATTTTTAACACTTTAATTTACAATTTTTAATGCTTAACTGATGATAAATGAAAAAATGGAAAACCTAGAAATTCAATTTTCTTCAACTTTTAATTTTATTTAATTTTTAAAAGTTTAAAATTTAACTCATGAAAATGATAGAGAATTAAATTTTTAATTTTCTTCATATTTTAACAGTTGAAAATTGAATTGTTGGAAATGGAAGAAAATTGAAATTAAATTATTATTATTAATCTTTTTGTTTGAAAATTGGAATATTTGGTTAAAAATTCATATTTTTCCGTTGAAAATTTAACTTTTATGTTGGAAATCTATTATGTTGAAAATTAGTTTTTTTTGTTTGATAATTAATGTTTTTAAATAAAAACTTTTCCATCCTTCGTTAAAAGTTAAATTAATCTTTTCTAGTTGAAAATTAATCTTCTTTCATGAATATTCATCTTTTTTTATTAAAAATGCAACTATTTAAGTCAAAACTAAACTATTTCTATCAGGATTCAACAATTCAGTAGAAAATTAATTTATTCTGTTAAAAATAAACTTTTATGCAAAAAATTCATGTTTTTGGTTTCAATTCAACCATTTAGTTAAAAATTAAACTATTTTTATAAAAATTTAACTTTTTAGTTAAAAATCAATCTTTTTATCTGAAAATTGTACTGTTCCATTTCTGGCAAAAAATTTGTCCTTTATAAATTGAAATTCAACTATTTGCTAGAAAATTCACGTATTTTGTTGAAAAATCTTCTTTTTGGTTAGAAAATTAATCTAACATTCAATATGGTATTCACATTGACTTTATTTGAAAAAATAAATTCATTTCTCCCAGTAAAAAATAATCCTCTTCCCTATATTTTGATAAGATTTGGGGCTACATTACTTTTTGGGTGGGGGGAGGGGGAAGGGGGTGTAAAACAAAACTACGGTTGTCAACCCCTTCTCCATCTTTCGATGATATCTGATCTGATTAGAATATTATAGATAAGAAGAACCGGGATTTTAAATGCATCTTGTCTTGATAAACTGGTGCAGATTTGCGTTGACACGGTACCGGAAGTCATTCGCTAACCCAGTAGACCAGACGGAATATTCTAAGCGTGGACCGGTGCAGTGGCAGTGAATGAGTAATGAGACTTCTAAAATCATAGGAGATTAATCACAGTCCCAACCGATCTTCGATAAAGTCATGTTGAGGGATAGAGTTGTACACGGTTAAGTGGTAAGATCTCATTAGCCAATATAATACTATCACATTCCTCTATCTACAAAGAATTCACTCGTTTCGCTCTAATGAAAATTGCTTGAGACTTGAGATTACATTTCCATTCTTGACCTTTCACAAACGTAACACCAGGAAATTAATGGATAGATAGATAAAACAATCAGGATTCGAACTACAGTTTAATTTTTTTTAAATTTTTTTTAATTTTTAAAAGTTGAAAATTTAACTATTGGAAATTCAATTTTTAATTTTTTTCAGATTTCAACTGTTAAACATCCAACTTTTGAAAACAGAAGAAACTTGAAGAAATGTTGAAAATTAGTTGTAAATTTTCTTAAATTTTCAACAATTAAAAATTCAACTTTTATAAACTTAATTTTAAATTTTCTCAAATTTTCAACGGTTGAATATTGAATTGTTGAAACTTCAACTATTATAAATTTAATTTTAAATTTTCTTTAGTTTGAACTGCTAAAAATTCAACTATTGAAAACAGAAGAATTTTTAAGAAAAGTCGAAAATTAGTTGTCAATTTTTTTAAATTTCAACAATTAAAAACTCAACCTTTATAAATTTAATTTTTAATTTTTTGAATTTTTATCGGTTGATTATTGAATTGTTAAAAATTTAACTGCTATAAATTTAATATAATATTTTCTTTAGTTTAAACTGCATAAAATTCAACTTTTAAAAATAGAAAAAAAAAACCGATAAAAAGTTAAAAATAAGTTGTCAATTTTCTTACATTTTTAACAATTTAGAGTTCAACTTATAGATAATCAATTTTTTATTTTCTTAAATTTTCAACGGTTGAATATTGAAGTGTTGAAAATTAAACTGTTACAAATTAAATTTTGAATTTTCTTTAGTTTGAACTGCTAAAAATTCAACTTTTTGAAACAGAAAAACATTGAAGAAAAGTCGAAAATTAGTTGTGAATTTTCTTAAATTTTCAACAATTAAAAATTCAACTTTTATAAATTTAATTTTTTGAATTTTCATTGGTTAAATGTTTAATTGTTGAAAATTTAACTGTTATAAATATAATTTTAAATTTTCTTTAGTTTGAACTGCTAAAAATTCAACGTTTGAAAATAAAAGAAACCCGATGAAAAGTTAAAAATAAGTTGTCAATTTTCTTAAATTTTCAACAGTTGAAAGTTCAACTTATATATAATCAATTTTTTATTTTCTTAAATTGTCAACGGTTAAATATTAAATTGTTAAAAATTCAACTGTTATAAATTTAATTTTTAATTTTCTTTAGTTTCAACAGTTAAAAATTCAACTTTTGAAAATAGAAGAAACCTAAAGAAAAGTTAAAAATGAGTTATCAATTTTCTTTAATTTTCAACAGATGAAAATTCACCTTTTATAAATTCAATTTTTAATCTTCTTGAATTTTTAACGGTTGAATATTGAATTGTTGAAAATTCAACTGTTATAAATTTAATTTTTAAATTTTCTTTAGTTTCAATTTTTAAGGATTAAACTTTTGAAAATAGAAGAAACCTAAAGAAAAGTGAAAATTAATTTGTGAATTTTATTCAGTTTTGTTAAATTTTTTAAAGTTGAAAATTTAACTATGAGAAATTCAATTTAAAATTTTCTTTTGTTTTCAACTGCTCAAAATTCAACTTTTGAAAAAAGAAGAAACTTGAAGAAAAGTTAAAAATGAGTTGTCAATTTTCTTAAATTTTGAAAGTCGAAAATTCAACTTTTATAAATTCAATTTTTAATTTTCTTGAATTTTCAACGGTTGAAAATGAAAGTAAACTAAAAATTGTAATTTTTTCAGGTAAATATTCACTTTTCTTGAATTTTTAACTTTCAAAAATCAAACTGTTGGAAACGGAAAAAATTTGAAAATTTAACCGTTAAATTTTTAAGTTTAAAAAATTAAAGGAAATTTTTTATTAAATTCACAGCAGTTAAATGTTGAATTTTTAATTTTTAACTTTTGAAAATTAAAGAAAATTAAAAACTGAATTTTATTAGTTGAATTGTTAATTTTTTCACCTTTCAGCAGTTGAATTGTCAACAGTTGAAAATTCAATTTTCAATTTTCTTGTATTTTCAATTTCCTACAATTATCAGCAGTTAAATTTTCACTGTTCTTCAAGTTTCCACGCTTGAAACTAGAAGAAAATTAAAAATTGAATTGCTGGAAATGCAATTTTCTTTAATTTTCAATTTCCTCAAATTTTCAACAGTTGGAGATTGAAGAAAATTAAAAATTGGATTTTTAAAAAATTACAGTTCATCTCTTGACCTTTCACAAAGTTATCACCAGGAAATTAATAGATAGATGTACAAAGCAATCAGGTTTCGAAGTACTTCATAGATAAAAAAAATGTCAGTAGTTGCATGAGTGTTGAAAACAACAATTTTTACACTATTTTTTAAAAAATAGTTGCAAAAAATTGTTATTCAATTCTTTAAATATTGAATAGAGTGGTTAGGGAACGTCCATTAATTACGTCAAGATGAAAATTGAATTTTCAACTGTTAAAAAATAATAAATAAAATGGAAATTTGATTTTTTAATTAAGGAAAACTCAAACGCTGTAAATAATAGGAAATTCAAAATTTGGAGAAAATTAAAAATTAAATTTTTCTTCAACTTTCAACAGCTCAAAATTCAACTGTTGAAAATTTGAGAAAATCGAAATTTGAATTTTTAGCTACTAAAAAATTAAGAATATGAAAATTTCAATTTTTAATTCTGGAAAATTCAAATGCTGAAAATGATAGGAAATTAAAAAGGAAAGAAAATTAAAAACAAAATTTTTGAAAATTTCAGAATATTATAAAGGATTTTTAGGGATTTCAAGAGATTCGGAAATTTTTCCACGGATTTCAAAGATTTCAATGAATTTTAAAGGGATTTAAAAAATTTTAAGCCATACACTTTTTTTATTAACTTTAATTTTGTCAAAGTTTCCTTTGATTTAAAGATTGCATTTACGCAATTTTGATTTTTAGTAGTAAAATATGAAATCAATTTCACAATAACAGTAATAAATTATTTCTCCTTACCAGAAGGTCGTATGATTAGATAAAATTTTATCTAAAGCAAAAACTCACCTGAAACAAATAAAAGATAAACTCTATTAAAAAAACAAAGTGTATAAATAATTTAAAACATAGGATTAAAATACGAAACAAAAAAGTTAATTTTCAAATAGTTGGATTTTTAACCAACTGATTTAATTTAAAAAAAAAAACAAGAATTAACTACAACCGAAAACAGTCGCATTTTCAACTAGAAGAGATGAATTCTGGACCAAAAATGTAATAGTAGAATTTTTAAATAAAAATAATTAACTTTTAAACGAAAAAGATGACTTTTTAATGAAATAATTGAGTTTTTAACAAAATAATTAAATTTTCACACTTTCATATGTGCTCTACTTGGTAACACTCTACTTTTATGTCCCCAAAATGACCGGAAGTGGATCTGAAAAATTACCGAACTTAACAAAGTTCCCTTCTATTTCCAGGCATTTTCCTAGTTCCCGAAATTCCCGGCTGATTCCCGATTTTCTCAGTCAGTGACCACCCTCTAGTGGCATTTTTTTAGACAAATGCACTCTGCAAAAAAAAAGGGATGAAAAAATAAATCGCGACCCCCCGGTGAAAAGAAGCAAAGATGGGTTTAAATTTCACCAGTCACCTGAGGCACCTGAGTGGGAAAATTTTTCTGCATGAAGGAACCAATTAATTTTTCGTGTAGTATGAGCAAATTTACGGACATTCGCGTGCAACGAGACCGTGCAGGGAAACCGATGAGACGTGCATAACCATAGAAATGCAGCGGCTAAGAGTGCACGAACGCAACCCCCGTCGGGGTACAAATTACACCGGTTACATATATATATGTGTTACAGAGTTACACTCTCGGAAACCAATATGCCCAGGAAGTTCATTTAATGTATATAGCATAGCTCGAGCATAAGTCTTCACATGACATGATGCATCTCGCACGATTGTGCAGTATCAACTTTAACCACCATTTATATCATTATCATCATCCAAAGAGCCCTGCCCCGTGCTCAAGTTAAAACTTTTTTTAATCATTAAGAAGGATGAGTTCTCTAGCATTATCAGAAATAGAGGAAAAAATTAGGGCCATTTGCTGAATGATTAGCATCATTTATATTAGAGGTGCGGCTATGAAGTTCTAAGACTGGGTGTGTAGCGCTAGTTGTATTCGTCTTCTCGAAAATTGATGAAGATATTCTAAATGTATGACTCAAGTAGATTCGTTTGAGACTTGTTTTAACGCTTTAGCTTAAATGGTTTACCTGAAACGTTAGTTTACGCAAGTCTACTTTTGACGCTACGGTTGAAATCGTAATTTGAAAATCGAACAGCGCGTCAATATCAAGTTTCTCACTAAACTTGAATAATCTCCAACGAAATGTTTTTAAATGCTAAAAGAAGCTTATGGGGATGATAAGATGTTGAATTCTGTTAGTATACTGGTCCTTAACACCAATCCTTAAAAAAAACTCATCTGTATAGTTGGTTTGTTTCATTGTTATATCTTATTACAACCGTCCTGTATGATTAGCTGCTGTTAACTGATGTTAACCAGGTAAAAGATTTATCAGGTGTTGGATTTTGTTGGTATACTGGTCCAGTACACCAACAAAATCTAACATCTAATTGAATTCTTACCTGATCAATATCAATTAGCATTAGCTATGGGGATAATTGTCTATCACATGCAGTTATTTTTTAGTGTCACAACCATTTTTGTGAAAAAATCAATAAAATAATTCAAAACAACTGATGGCTAAGCATTATAATGATAGCAGATATGGTAAAGATAAATAAACAATGAGACATGCTTTACATATAATAATTTAAACATGACAAAGGTGTGCGCGAAAATGGTGCCAAAAGCCCTCACGACAGAATAAAAGGAAAGACAGAAGAACGTTCATTCTGACACTCTGAAGAGAATGTAAGAGCAACCAGATTTACATAAAAAGGTTTGATGATACTTGCATATTTCAATATGATCCAGAAACCAAGCGACATTCGATGCAATGGAAGACTCCAGAATCGCCGAGAATGAAAAAAGCGCGAATGAGCATATCAAAATTCAAGACCATGCTCGTCGTTTTTTTCAATATCCAAGGTATCATCATGACTGAATGGGTACATTCAGGTCAAACAGTTAATCAGCAATATTATCGGGAAGCTCTGCAAAGCTTCCCGTAAAAGTGAGAAGAAAACGACCAAATTTGTTCAAAAATATATACTGGATTCTCTACCAAGAATGAACAGGCTGCTTTTGAGGGACAAAAAAACCTGCACAGAAAATAAAAACAAAAGATAAAAAGAGCTGCAGGTAAAAATACTGGGGGTAATCTCGGCATGCAAAATGCTGAAGATCAGCAAGGGTAAAATAAAAGATAACTAATTTTTCATGTTACATGTAGCGATCTTTATTTTTTTTTTGCATCACGAGATTACCCCCCGCATCTTTACCTTCAACGCTTTTTACCTGTTGTTTTTTCTGTGTACACACTCTGCCTTGGTCTGCTAGTATAAAAGCATCACAATTTTGCAATATACACTCTATTCACCATATCTAGCACCATCTAGAAAGATTAACTTAACAAATTAGGGACTGACCGTAAACTTTTTCCCCCTTTTTTTAAGAATTCATTTTTCCTTATTTTTCAAGAAACATCACCTTTTTTTCGTTTTTTCGCTTGTGTGCGAACTGAATTGATAAACCCCAATCAGAAAATACAACTATTCTTGATTAAAAGTTGATTTTTACATTCCCATCACAGAATGACAAGGTATTAGATTTGTGTAAAATTTGACCCCCCCCCCCCTCCCCGTTTTTGTCAAATGTCCACGTT
>JAUELO010000365.1:975070-990623 GCA_032357855.1 Amphibolips quercusostensackenii
TGTACCGAGATCCACACCTTGTTCGTCGAAGAGGGCCATTCTTAGATACTTGTCCATGAATATGGATCCTTTCTATTTGTGGACAATTACGTACAAACCTGATTAAGTAATTGAAAAGCTTTTGAAAATTGAATCGATGCTGCTCAGATGCTTACTTTTATGCTCTTTGAAAAGTTTTGAGAAGAAAACTCGTCAATAAGAAAACCTATACTTGGGTACGAACCAATCGGCCGATAAGTACCTGCACGTCCTTACGGAAGTTCGCTTCAAGCTTTTGGCTCAGCTAGACCAAAGTTTTTCTATTTTCTGCACGGTCTTCTCTTCCTTTCCAACCTGATCTTTTCTGGATAGATACTTTCACGACTTACTTGAGAACGTCATTTCCCATCATGTCGCGATCAAAACGCAATTTTCACCAAAACTGTTGTTTGTGATAGATTTTCTCCTTTCATAATATTTTACTGAGAATTACATTTCAAAAGTGACAGACATTTCAGGGCAAGCAAGAGCTCCAGCAGGGCTAAACCACACTTGTGTCGAAATTCGAAACTATTGTTTGTTCCCAGAGAACTGAGAATTTCTAACTCGAGAGTGCCGGTCAACCGCTGGAATCGAAATGCTTCCTTCGATATTCATGAGATGAGATCATTCGTTACGATTTTTTTATTTCCTAAAACTCAATTTTATTTTTGATTATTTTTCGAGGCGCATGAATATTGGAGTGTCCCAAAAAAATGCATTTTTGTTATTGTTGTCTCACCCATTTTTTATCGCTTGGTTTAAAAATAGTCGTGCAGTTCTTGATAAAATAAAATAAAGTTGATCAAATTTTTCCTTACAAATCTAAGCACACAAATCTTTTTGAAATTATAAAAGCTTACATTTAAAGAAAATTCTTAACGAAATTCCGAATCATTACAAGGTGGACGAAAAACATCACTTTCAAAATTCCACGATTTTTCCTAGATCAATTTTTCATTCTTCTTAATCATTATTGTTTGATGATTAAAATTAATTTTTTTTAAATTATTTTTTTATTCTGACAAAATAGTTGTATTTTTTACAAAAAAAAATTAAGAAAGCACCAAAAGAATAAATTTTTAACACAATCATTAAATTTTTAACCAAATACTTGAATTTTCTATCTAAAAAGATGAATTTTTTAACCAAATTGTTCAATTTCCACACAAATCAATCAAATACAGTTGCATTCTTAACCAAAAGCTGAGTTTATAATTAAAAAAAAAAAAATTTTTAATCAAATAGTTGAACCTCAAAGCCGAAAAAACAAATTTTTTTAGAAGAAAGTTAAATTTTCAATAAAATAATTAAATTTTCAACAAAATAATTGAATTGTCGATCTATAAAGAGGAATTCTCACCAAAAATGTAATACTTTTAGTATCAAACAAAAAATATAAAGCTTTAAGCAAGAAGATTAATTTTCTATTAAAAAAGTTAAATATTCAACAAAATACATGAATTTTCAAGCAAATAGATAAATTTGAACTATAAAAAAAAATTTCTAACCAAAAATTAAAAATTTTGACTATAAGTCAAAAAAATTCATTTTAAACAAAAAAAACGAATTTTCAAGTAAATAGACAAACTTTCAACCCAAGAGATAAATTTTAGACTAAAGTATGAATTTTTTAACTAAAAAGAGAAATTAAAAAAAATAGAATATTTTTTAATGCCAAAATATGAATTTTCAACATAAAGTTTATTTTCTGAAAAATAGTAATTTTTTGACAAAATGGTTAGATTTTCAACCAAAGAGATAAATTTTTAGGTGAAATGGTGAATCTTCAACCAAAAAATAAATTTTCAACACAAGAGTTTAACTTTCAACCGAGCAGTTAATTTTTTATTTAAAAAAATAATTTTTCAACAAAATACATGAATTTTCAACAAACAGTTGAATTTTCAACTGAAAAAGATCTATTAACAACCGAATAGTTGAATTTTCATTTTAAAAAAATTTCAAACAAAAATGAAATAGTTAAATTTTCAATAAAAATGTGAATGTTGAACTATAAAAACGAATTTCCAACAAAACAGTTAACTTTTCAACCAAAAAAATAAATTTTTAATTAAAATAATGAATGTTTAATTTAAATTTACTTTCATATTTATTAAATTCAGACTAAATTTATCATAAATCTTTAACCAAAAAAATTTTAAATTTTACGCAGGAGTTCAACTTTTAAACAAAAAGTTGAATTTTCGACTAAAAAAGATCCATTGACAACGAATAGTTGAATTTTCATAAAAAAAAAATTTCAAACAAAAATGAAATAGTTAAATTTTCAATAAAAATGGGAATGTTGAATTATAAAAACGAATTTCCAACAAAACAGTTAACTTTTCAACCAAAAAGATGAATTTTTAACCAAAATAATAAATATTTAATTTAAATTTACTTGCATATTTATTAAATTCAGATTAAATTTATGATGAATCTTTAACCAAAAAAATATAAAATTTTACACAGGAGTTCAACTTTTAAACAAAGAGTTGAAATTTCAACTAAAAAAGATACATTTTAAACAAGAAAATGGAGAGTCTTCAATCAATTAAGAAAAAATGAAAATATCAACAAAATTGTGTGATTTATTACCAAAAAAGCTGAAAGAGAAGTTTTTAACGAAACAGTTGACTTTTCAACCCAAATAAATGAAGGCCTTTAAGAATTATTGAATTTTAAAGAAAATAATTAAATTTTTAAGAAAAAAAAATGAATTTTAAGCAAAAAATATCAAAGTTGAACTACTTTGTTCACAACTCGTTTTTAATTGAACATTAACTGTTTTTAGTCGAAAATACATTTTTTGGTAGAAAATTAATCTTCTTAGTTCAAAACTTTTCTTTTTTTGTTGGTTAAAAATTCTAGTATTCAGTTAAAAATTGAATTATTTTGTTCAAAATTTAATTATTTTTATAAAAAGGAATCTTTTTTTGGTCAAATATTCAACTAATTGGTTAAAATTTGAACTACTGCGTTGAAAATTCGTTTTTTAAATTGAAAATTGATCATTTTTAGATGAAAATTCATGTATCATATTCATAATTGGTCTTTTTTCGTAGAAAATTATTCTTCCTGATTTAACGCTAAACTACTTGACTGAAATTGGAACTATTTTGTTAAAAATTTGTTTTTGGGGTAAAAATTGATTGGTTTTAGTTCGAAACTCATGTTTTTTCTTGAAAATTCATCTTTTGGTAGAAAATTAATCTTCTTGGTTGAAAATTCATCTTTTTCGTAGGTTAGCAATTCTGGTGTTTGGTTAAAAATTGTACTACTTTGTCAAAAAATCAATTATTTTTATAAAAAGTTATCTTTTTTTGGTTGAAAATTTAAGTAATTTATTGAAAGTTGAACTAATTTGTTGAACTAATTTGTTTTTTTGGTTGAAAATTGATCGTTTCTATTTAAAGCCTTATGTAATTTGTTAAAAATTTGTCTTTTTTATAGAAAATTAATCTTCCTGGTTTAACGTTAAAGTACTTGATTGAAGGTTAAACTACTTTATTCATAATTTATTTTTTCAGTTAAAGTTTCATATCTTTCGTAGAAAAATGAACTATTACGTTGAAAATGATTTGTCGTAACTGAAAATTGAGTCGGAAATATATCTTTGTAGGTTGAAAGTTTAGCTTTTTTGAAAAAATGAACTATTGTTTAAAATTTTTAATTATTTTCATAAAAATACAACTGTTGTGTTAAAGCCATCTTTTTCAGTCAAAAATTTAAGTGTTTTGTTTAAAATTTGGTTATAAATGCAACTGTCTGGTCGATAATTAGTTTTCTTCACTGTAAGAAAAAACTATGGTAAATTTCCCATACATGTACTGAAAGTAATTAACCCATGCGCGTGTATTTTTCCCACACCTTGTTTGCATTTTTACCATACCACAATGAAATACCACAATTTATTTTTTTTCCGTAAAATATTTTATTGAAAAAATCTCAAAACTATACTTATGCTACATTGCAATACCATAATAAGTGTATTCTAATTCCACTGAATATTATTGCACTCATAATATTTCACTGTTTCACTGCTACAACTCCAAAATGTTTCACAAGTGTGCACTGAAACTGTTATGAATTAAACGCTTTGCTAGAATTTTCCCTCTCGTGTTGCTCCCTTCTTTTTGTGTGAAAATGTCTATTAGCACTGGATCTTATTGCAGTCACAATATTTCACTGTTTCACTACTACAACTCCAAAATGCTCTACAAGTATTTACTGAAACTATTATGAATTAGACGTTTGACGTCATGATTGTATTATACTCTGCTCCCTGCTCCTTCTCCTCGATCCACTACAGTTACAGCACATGCGCGCTCCTCTTGACTGCGCATTGTGCAGCCGCGCATCAAAGTTCCATACATGACTGGAAGTTTCCCATAACAGTTATGGCATTCTTAGCGTGTATTGGAAATTTACAAGTGAGCAAAGAGTAATTTTCACGTTTGCATGGGATATTCAAAAGTATGAGAAAAATGCCATACTTTCGTATGGGAAAATTAAGATTATTTTTTTACAGTATTGTTAATGAAAATTCATCTTTGTAGGTTTAACTTTCAACCAGTTTAATTTTCAACCAAACAGTTGAATTTTCAACTAGAAAAGGTAAATTTTAAACAAAAAATGAAGATTCTTCAGCCAACTAAGAAAAATCAAAAATTTCAACCAAACCGTGTAATTTTCTACGTAAATAGTTAAATATTCAACCAAAGATAGTTGGATTTAAGCAGTTGAAAAAGAAGTTTTTTTTTGTATTTAAAAATATGAAATTGAAAATTCTGCTTCACAGGTCGATACCTGTATCGCAAAGAGATGCAAACTCGTATTTATGAGTGCAATCGTTATTTATTTAGCGTGTTATTGGGTACATAAATTTTGAATCACTGAATCGCGACGACGAGGAAAAAAGAAAAAAAAGAATAGCTGGGGACCATTAACGATTGCTCGCTAAAGTTTATTTGCCATCAAAAATTTATTGACGATGATAAATAGCCACTTGCAATCAATGATCGCTGCTGGATCGGAATAAAATCGTGAATCGTGAAAGGAAGAGTGCACCTCGGAGGAAGGTCGAGTGTAAGTAAGATTAAGCATTAAGTGAGTAGAGAAGAAAAGAGAAGAGAAAAGACAGAAGTTGCTTCAATAATACTCTTTCAATTAATCGCATTGAATTAGCCGCACAGACCTCTTACCCAGTAATAAAAGGGTGTCAGTCATTGACGCCTCAAGTCGAGACAAAGATAAAAACGAGTGAGGCTAACTCATACCGAAATAAACGAGACGTTTGAAAAACAAGAAAGAGCCTCACGACATTTAGAAAAGAGAAACAGAGCAGAGTTGGGTAGTAACTTCTCACAAGTAGGGTAAGGAGGGGCATAGGGTTCCGGAATCAACGGCGAAAATCGATTCTCGATTCTTCGATTCCCAAAAAAAATGTCGCTTCCGGGAATCGAAGAATCGACGAAAAGATTTGATGCTAGAATCGATTCCATCTATTCCCACACATTTAAAAGAGCCCGCCATTATTTAAAATTTAATTTAAATTCATTAATTTCAATTGGGATTAACAACTAAATAATGTTAATTAAAATTATTAATCCTTCAAATGTAATAGTTATTATCTATTATTATTAATAATTGGGTCAAGAATTAAAAAAAGTAATTATTTTAAAGTTTGTATATCACGTTTTATTTTGATATAATATCAATATTTCAAACTCAAAATTAAAGCTACGCCAAAAATAATAAAATTAAATTATTAATAATCATTGAATTATCCTTTTAGGAATTAATTTTTCTTTAGAAAGAGCTAGCAAACAACAAACTTATTCTTATCACACATACATTTTATATTAACGCAAGTTTGTTAACATTTTTTTATCGCATTGTAACAATGTCGGATCCTTCGCCGTCCAGATTATAATAATTTAACAATATGAAATATTGAAGACCTTTAATTCCAAAATTCACTTCTACTTTGTTAAAGAGGACATGACATAATTTTCGAACATTTTACTTCAATTCTTCTAAATATTTCTTGAATTTACTCTATTTTTATATATTTTTCAATCTTACCAAATAAAAACATTTTGCTTTAAAATCTTCTACACTATTTTTTCGAAACAGAACTCATTTTAATTTTTTATAGGAACCTAAAATCATATTTTGAATATTTTGAACAATTTTGAAAATTTTTTAAAAGTTTCAATTTTTTTTTAAGTTTAGAAATCTCAAGAAGAAGTCTCAAAAATCTTCTAGATCATTTCAGAACATTCTATAAAAGTTCAAAAAATTCTAGAACACTTCAGAAAATTCTCTAAAATATTCTAAAAAATGATAGAGAATTTTATAATGCCAGGAAATTCCCATATGATCTAGAAAATTCTAGAAAAGCACAAACATATCTATATTGGTCTAGAAAGTCTCAAAACATTCTAGACCATTCCGGAACATTCTATAAAAGTCTATAAAATCCTCTAAAACATTCTAGATCATTACAGAATGTTTGATAAAAGTCTGGAAAATTCTGGGACATTCTATAACATTCTAGAAAAATCTAGGAATTGATATAATATTATCAAAAGCCTCAAAAATCTTCTAGTTCAAAACATTTTATTAAAGTTCAAAACATTCTCTAAAATTTCTGAAAATTTTAGAACAGTCCACAATATTTCACTTAAAATTATATTATTCATAACGCGAATTTGAGTTCGAGCTTAGTAAAAATAAAAATCTGAGGTCTATTAGTCTCGAGTTTGTTGCTTCTAAAGAATTTCTTCCCTTCGCAGTCTCCTAGATAGGCTTCTCTGCTAATGAAATTCGTTTCGCAAATGGATCGTCGCAAATGAAAAGAAAAGAAAAACGAAGCACAATCAGGTTCAAGAAATCCATAAAACTTGGCCCAGTTTTTCTTGCAAATATTAACGTTTCTGATTACATTTTTATACAATCTTTCAATTAAGTAATCACATTAAAAATAATATTACGTATCCCATTATCATAAAACTCCCTTTTTGTGTATATCCATGCAACAATTACGTTTTAATGAGGATTTCCGTGGTTTTACTATCAAACCGTAAGGATCTTTAATGGATCGTGAACGTTAAGATAAAATTTAATGTCTTTACACTGAAATTCCGGGAGGGTTCTTAAATTATTTAAAAGAATCCTTGTTTTTTAAAATATTTTAAACATTTTTCGAAGATTCAGACGTTTTATTATCTTGCTCTTTCAAACAGGTTTTGAAAAGTGCGTCACGATTCGCGAATTTAAAGGGTTGTGTAGCTCGGTGAGTCAGAAATAAAAATCCTAAAAAAGTATAATTAATTTGGAATTGATAGATATGCAGCTTCGTTACCCGCGTTTGAAAGAAAAAAAGAAAAAAAGAAAAACTTTTTTTTCTTCAAAACTTAAAAATTTTTTTGAGTTTCAATTTTCTTTTCATATTCTTGACAGTCAAGAAAATCTTCTCAATTTTTCGCGAATTTCAATCACATCATTTTTCAAACGATAATTACTATTTATTTAATCAACCCCTGTTTTCGGAAAAAACCTAACACTGTTGTGAAAAAGACAAGAATTTTTTCGGGTACTTAAACACTTTCCAGTGACAAAAGTGCATTTGGGAAAAAATTGCCAAGACCCAGAAATCGAAATTGGAAATACAGCAAATTTCCAAAATTCTGATTTTGGTATTTAATGTGCGCATGTGCAGCCTTTTTTGGCATAAAAATAAACTAAAAAAATAATATTGAATACAAAATTCCAAATTTTGAAAACTGACTAATTCCAATCTATATTCTTTTTTTTCAAAATGCAACTGTTTGATTAAAAATTGATCGATTTTAGTTGAAGATTAAAATATTTTATTGAAAATTCCTTTTTTTGTGTGTAAAATTTAACTGTTTTTGATTAAAAATTAAAATATGTTTGGCTGAAATGTTAGCTATTGAATTTTTGTTGAAAATTCATTTTTAGGTTAAGAATTCAAATCATTGGCTGAAAGTTGAACGGTTTTCTTCAAAATTCCTTTTTTTGGTTAAAAGTTCAGAATTTTTATTAAAAATTCATCTCTTTGGTTGAAAATCGAACTACTTTGTTGAAATTCGTCTTTTTGGTTCAAAATTAACTTTTTAAACTAAAAATTGAACTATCTGGTTAAAAATTCAATTATTTGATTAAAAATTAACTTTTTTGTTGAAAATTAATTTTCTTAAATTAAAATGTTACAATTCCATTTTGAGTTAAAAATGGATCTTTCTTAGTTTCAAAATCCAAGTATTAGGTAGAAAATTTATAAAATTCGTTGAAAAATGATCTATTTCGCTAAAAATTTAATTATTTCGATAAAAATTTTAATTTTTTGTTGAAATCTTTTTTTTCTGGATTGTAAGTTTAAAATTTTGGATGGATTTTATTTCCTTCACAGACTTAAAAATCTTTCTTAATGGAGAATTCAACTCCTGCTCAAAATTCATCGTTTTGATTTGAAAACTTGTCTTTTTAATTTATTCATTTTTTTAATTAAAAAATTATTTATTTGGTTAAAAATTTATAATTTCGTTGATAATTTCTCTTTTTTCTATTAAAAAATTAATATGATTGGAAATTTACCACTTTCGTTAAAAATTTAATTATTTGGTTAAAAAATTAACTTTTTTGTTGAAAGCTTCTCTTTTTGTCTTGAAAGTTTAACATTCTGAATAAAATTTTATTTCTGTATGGACTAAAAAATTTTTGTTTGTTGAAAATTTAACTTTTATTGAAAATTTACTACTTTTACTAGGAATTCAATTTTTTTTGTTAAAAAATGTAACTGCTTGTTTGTAAATGGATCTGTTTTAGTTGAGGATTCAAGTATTTTTTTTAAAATTCATTTTTTCCGAGTAAAACTAAATTGTTTTTGATTAAAAATTAAAATATTTTCTGGTTAAAATATCAACTGTTGAATTTCCGTTGAAATTTCAACTTCTTGGTTGAAAGTTGAATCACTTTTTTTAAAATTTATTTTTTTGGTTACAAATTCACAATTTTAGGTACAAATCTATCTTTTTGATTGAAAATTAAATTGCTTTGTCTAAAAATTCGTCTTTTTGTTTTAAAATTAATTTTTTATCTAAAAATTTTATTATTTAGTTAAAAATTAAACTATTCGGTTGAAAATTACACCTTTTTGGTTAAAAATTGAACTTTTGTGAGAAATTCTTTTTTTGTTGAAAATTACACATTTTTGCAGAAAATTCGTTTTTTATTGCAAATTAAGTTTTTTAAATTGAAATTCAACTATTCCATTTTGGATTAAAATGGATCTTTCTTAGTTTGAAAATTCAAGTATCAGGTAGAAAATTTATGAAATTTGTTAAAAAATGATCTATTTCGTTAAAAATTCAATTATTTTGATGAAAATAACTTTTTTGTTGAAATCTGCTCTTTCTGGCTTGTCAGTTTGAAATGATGGATAATTTTTTTTCCTTTATAGACTTAAAAATCATTTTTAATTGAAAATTCAACTCCTGCTGAAAATTCATCGTTTTGATTTAAATACCCGTCTTTTTAATTTATTCATTTTTTTAATTAAAAAATTATTTATTTGGTTAAAAATTTATAATTTCGTTGAGAATTTCTCTTTTTTCTATTGAAAAATGAATATGGCTGAAAATTTACGACTTTCGTTAAAAATTTAATCATTTGGTTAAACATTTAACTTTTTTGTAGAAAGCTTCTCTTTTTGTCTTGAAAGTTTAACATTCTAAATGAATTTTTTTTCCTGTATAGGCTAAAACATTTTTTTTATTTAAAAATTTAACTTTTATTGAAAATTTCCTTCTTTTACTGGGAATTCAATTTTTTTTTGTTAAAAATGTAACTGCTTGTTTGTAAATTAATCTGTTTTAGTTGAGGATTCAAGTACTTTTTTAAAAATTTATTTTTTCCGAGTAAAATTAAATTGTTTTTGATTAAAAATTAAAAGATTTTCTGGTTGAAATATCAACTGTCAAATTTTCGTTATAATTTCAACTTCTTGGTTGAAAGTTGAACTACTTTCTTTGAAATTCTTTTTTTTTTAAGATTTACAATTTTAGTTGAAAATTTATCTCTTTGACTAAAAATTGACCTGCTTTGTCAAAAATTTGTCTTTTTGGTTCAAAATTAATTTTTTCAAATGAAAATTTAATTATTTGATTGAAAATTCCACTGTTTGGTTGAAAATTATACCTTTTTGGTTGAATATTAAACTTTTGTAGAAAATTCTTTTTCTGTTGAAAATTAAACATTTTTGTAGAAAATTCGTTTTTTGTTGAAAATTAATTTTTATAAATTAAAATTTAACGTCTCTTTTTTGCTTGTAAGTTTAATATTCTGAATAAAAGTTTTTTCTTTATAGACTGAAAAATCTTTTTCATTGAAAATTCAACTTTTATTGAAAATTCTTAGTTTTTATTTAAAAATTCGTCTCTTTTCGTGGAAATTTGATGTTTTGGCTAAAAATGTAAATTCAGTTTTTCCTACTTGAATTCAACTGTTTCTGATTGAAAATAAAAATCTTTTTTACTTGAAATATCAACTATTACATTTCTGTTGAAATTTACAGTCCTTGGCTGAAAGTTGAACTACTTTCTTCACAAATCATTTTTTTCTGTTAAAGATTCACAATCTTACTTGAAAATTTATTTCTTCCATTCAAAATTAAACTATTTGTTGAAAAGTCCTCATTTCGGATTAAAATTATAATTTTTTCTACCCGAAAATTTAACTATTTGGTTGAAAATTTAACTGTTTCGTTGAAAATTACCTTTTTGGTTAAAAATTAGATTTTTGTAGAAAATTCGTCTTTTTGGTTAAAATTTAATCTTCTTCGGTTGAGGATTCAACTGTTTGATTAAAAAAATAATTTGTTGTCAATAGTTTTTTGTCTACTGGTCTGAAATCAATATTTTTTGAATATTTATTTTTATTTATAAATTGTGAAAAAATTTCTCTCAGCTCTGCTGGGATCCGAACCCAGGTCTTCCAGATTGCCGGTCTCTTTGATTTGAAATAAAGAATCTTCTCTTGGTTAAAATATGAACTATTACATTTTTTTTTGTTGAGAATTCATCTTTTTTGGTTGAAAATTCTTCTACTTAGTTTCTAAATAATAATTGAATAATTGGTCCTTGCTCCACCTTCAACTATTTCCTTTCACCGATCTTACAAATGCACTCATTCTCCACTTACAGGTCTACAAAAAGTAAATACTTAGATTTTTATACTGAATTCCTTTTAATGCATGCGCGTACAAACTTGTGTTTTAATTTTTATTATTTACCCAATTTAAGCATAACTAATTATTTATTAAAAGTTGTTGATCACTTAAATTCTTTCTGAACGTAGATTTTGATAAAATGTAAACATTTAAATAATTTTTACTTTATATATATTTTTAAATTTTAACTTTCATTTCTGAAATTTTAATTAATTATTAACTATTAAAACTAATTCTAGATAATTAAAGGTTTTAACAGAATCAGTTAATAATTAAGAAATCAGTTTACAAAATGAAAAGCATTAAACAATTATTTGCATTGAAATTTTCAAATAATTTTTACTTAATATATTTTTTTAAATTATAACTTTCATTTCTGAAATTTAAATTTATTAATAACCATTTAAACTAACTCCGAAAAATGTAAATTTTAACAGAGTCAGTTAATAATTAATCAATCAGTTTACAACATAAAAAGCATTAAACAATTATTCGCACATAATTTTAAATATGGAATTCAGATACTCATTTAAAAACAGCACGAACATTCAAAAAATTATATAATTGTAATATAGAGTATATAAAATATAAATAAATTTTTATCATACGAATTATAGCCAATATTTAACTACATAACCTTAAAATAAATAATAAATTTATGTTACTTAATAGAAAAAAAATTAAAATCCAATCTTTCTGCAATTTAACATTGTAAAAATATTAATCAAGCAATAATCAGTTAATCAGTTCACAATATGAAAAACCTTAAATAACTACTTTCTTTCAAACATTCAAATAAGTTTTACTTTGTATTTTTTTCAACTTGAAATTTCATTTCTAAAAAATTTGAATGTTAAATAACCTTTTTTACTAGTTTTCGAAAAAATAAAAACATATTTACATATAATTTTGAAAATTGAATTTCGATACTCATTTCACAACATCAAAAACACTTTTAAAAAAATGAATATATATAATTAGAAAAGATCTATTTGAAATAAAAAATCAACTTTCATTACAGAAATAATGTCCAACATTCAATTACATATCCTGAAAATAAGAATAAATTTATGTTACTCAATAGAAAACAATTTTCTAAAAATTTGAATTATTTATTACCTTTTGAACTAATTTTATCAAAAATTATATAATTAGAATACTCGTAGAGGTATTTCAAGCATAAATAAACTTTAATTATACAAATTATAGCCAATATTCAATTAAATAACCTTACAAAAAAATCAATTTATGATTATTAATATTAGAGAAGAATTAAAATCGAATCCTTACGTAACTTCATATTTAAAAAAAAATTTATCACAACAATAATAAATTAATGACAACATACAAATAATTAAAGTATAATTTTCATCCAAATTTCATTTCTGAAATTTTGATTTATTAGAAACCTTTTGTACTAACTTTTGAAAAAAGTAAAACGTATTTACATACATTATAATTTTAAAAATAAAATTCATGTACTCAATTCACAACATCAGCAATATTTGGAAAATTATACAATTAGAATAGGAATATTTTAAATAAAAATAAACTTTTACCATTCAAGTTATATTCAAGTGAATAATCAATTTATGTTACATAAATTTAAAAAAAACTTTTGACCATTTATTTAATTCAATATTGTAAAATATTAATCAGCTAATAATAAATCAATTAGTTTGCAAAATAAAATGCATAAAATCTAATTTTCGTCAAAACATTCGAATAATTTTTACTTCATTTTTTCTTTAAATTGGAACTTCAGCTTTTTTAAATTTGATTTATTTATAACCTGTTTAACTAATTCTAGCAAATTTAAGTATAATAGAATCATTTAATAATTAACTAATTAGTTAACAGTATAATACGCATTAAACTATTATTTTTATTGAATACTGACAATAAATGTTGAAAATTAAATTCAAATACTCATTTCACAACATCAAAAACATTTTAAAAAAGTATCTAATTCTAAGAGAGTTATTTTAAAGAATATAATAAAATTTTATTATATAAATAATAGACAATATTCAATTACATAACCTTGAAGTAAATCTTTATGCAATTTAATATTGTGAAAAAAATTAAACACATAATAATCAATTAAACCGTTCACAACATGAAAATCATCTAACTATTATTTTCATTGAAGGAAATTCACGGATTTTGGGAAAAAATGTTACGGAAGTCACAAAAATTCTAAAAGAGGGACTTTGAATAACTGTCAAGGATAATAAATTTTTAATTGTTGAATTTTAATTTGAAATTGTTTTATTCTATTAAAAAAATTCTATGTTAAAAATGTCATAAAATTCGATTCTGGTCTTTGAATATTAATGGTTAGATAAAATGAAAAATTTGGTTAGGCAAAAATATTTTTAACATACTGATGATTCTATTTTTAATTAAAAATTTTATTATGTGGTTGCAAATTTAACATTTTTGTCAAAAAGTCATCCTTTTTGGTTGAAAATTGAACTACTTTATTAAAAATTCGCCTTTTTTGATTGAATTCAACTGTTTTTTATTTAAAATTAAAATATTTTTTGGTTAAAATATCTACCATTACATTATTCGTTGAAAATTTATCTTTTTAGGTTGAAAATTGAACTACTTTTGCAGAAAGTTGATTCACCGAGTTAAAAAATAATTTCTTGTTGAAAATTCATTTTTTTGTTTTGAATTAATTTTTGAAACCACAATTCATCTCTGCTTAAAATTTCAACTATTTTGCTAAAAATTGATCTTTTTTACTTGAAAATCCAATTACTCAGGTAAAAATTGAACTACTGTGTTAAAAGTTATTTTTTTGAGAAAGGTTTATCCCTTTAATTGAAAATTTAACTATTTTATTAAAAATTGTTTTTTTGTTGGTTTGAAATTATTTTTTTAAATAAAAATGTGGCTTTTATATTTTTGGTTAAAAAATTATCTTTTTTAGAGTTAAAAAGTCGTCTTTTGGTTGAAAATTTCAAGGTTTTAGTTCAACATTCATCTGTCTTTTTTTTGGCAATATTGGCATGAACTTATTTTTCATTCTTGTCTGAAAAATCTTTATTTGCTGAAAATTTGTCCGTTTTGTTGAAAAATTCATTATTTTTAGTTGAAAAATCACTTTTTTGGTTAAAAATTTGACTATTTTATTGAAAATTCCTTTTTTCTTCTTGAAAATTAATTTTTTTTACTGAAAATCTAACTTTTATGTGTTTTGTTGAATTTGGCTTAATCCTTTATGTTTAAAAATTTAACTATTTTTTAAAAATGCATATTTGTAGGTAAAAAACTTAAAGTATTTGTTTAAAAATTTTACTATTTTGTTGAAAAGTCAACTGCCTTAAAAAAATTATTTACTAGTTGAAAATTAAACGGGTTTTGGTGAAATATGAACCTTTTTTGTTTGAAAATTCGATTGTTTGGTGAAAAGTTCATCTTTGTAGGTTGAAAATTTGAATTATTTTATTTGAAATTTAAATATTTTTGAAAAGTCATCATTTTTGGTCGAAAATTCAACTGTTTTGTTGAATATTCTCCTATCAGGACAGCAAATTCGTACTTGTTTGATTCAAATAAAATTTGTTTGAAATAAGTCTGCTTACATCGAATAAATTTTATATGAAACAGAAAAATATTTGCTTAATTTAATAAAATATTTCCTTGGGCCTATATCAAAGAAAGAATTTGATTCAAACATTTTTCTAAGAGTATAGTCAAACCCTTTAATCTATTTATTAAATAAACAACACAATTTTTAACATCTTATTTTCAAAGCGTTGAGTTTTTAACACTTCATTTAGAATTATTATTTATTCTTGAAATTTTCTAATAAAATATTTTTCAATTAAATATTTTTCAAATTTAAATGATTCATTTTTTTAAATCTTCAACTAATAATCGGACAAGTTTAAGATATTACATTGAAAATTTAATTTTTTAAATGATACTTAACAAGATTACTAATGATTCCATTGTTTAAAATTGCACAATTTCCAGCCTTTCTATTCGAAATTTTTTTTCAGTTGAGTATGTAGTGTTCAATATATTAAAATATTATTTTAATAAAAATAATTTAATTTCCAATGCGAAGCTCTAAAATGTTCTTATTTTCATAAACCTATTTTAAAAATTATTTTCTTAATTTTTTATTGTTTTATATTTATTCTGGAAGCATTTAATCAAAATTGTTTAATTGACGGCTCGGAAAGCATAACCGACGGAGCGCTCGGCTAGTAGGCAGGAGAGGGGATAACGCGTAGTGAACGAGGCAGACCACGATTC
>JAUELO010000365.1:990723-1004286 GCA_032357855.1 Amphibolips quercusostensackenii
CTGCCTACTGGCCTAGCGCTCCATCGGTTCTGCTCACCGAGCCGTCAATTACAAATACTTCAAACCGAACAATTTTGTTTGTTTAAAATTGAAAACAATTAAGAATATTCAAATCTAAAATTATTAAATTTAAAGCTGACTATCGTGGCTCTTAATACGAAATGTTTCTATTTTGCAAGATTTACTAGTAAAATTGTCCTGACATTTTTAATATTTGAATTTGAAACTACAACATTGCGAAATTTGAAATTAGTAAATTCCAGAAATTAAGAAATTTAAAACCAAATATATTTTAATTTAAACTTTTAAAGCAAAAAACTTTAGTTTTAGTGCTTTAAAAATTATTATTATTAATATAGTGATTATTTTTCACCCTTAAATTACTATTTATTTTTCCTTTCCAATTTTTTCCTCAGCTCTAAGAATTCTAAAGCGAATCGACCGCCGAGGATGCACTCCTATGGGACTATTGCAAAAATCTGTAATTAGGTTCCGTTTCCCTTGGGACCTTTATTGGTTAAATGAATTCAAAATCCGCCTACTCTCTCTAGCCAGAGGCTGAGTATCATCCTGCTATTAAATCTCGATCAAGAATCATATTATTATTTTCCTAGATTATACATTAATATCTACTCGTACATTGTTCCTAAGAAAATAAAGGAGAAAAAATAATTTCTTTCTTCGATTGCAAACTTAACAATTCCATTTTTGGTTGAAAATTAATCTTTTTTAATACGCTTATTTAGTTGAAAACTTAATTATATTGTAGAAAATTTATCTATTTTAATAAAAATTCTACTTTTTTAGTAAAAAATTAAACCTTGTGGTTAAAACCTTAATAATCTGGTTAAAAAATTAAGTCAATCAATACATTTTTACATTCTTATTCTGAGGAGAAGGTACTGGTTTTCCTATCATAAAAAAGAGGTTGCAATTATATCTCAAAAACTAAAGCCATATTCTCTCTTCACCTATTAGTTGGATTTAAATTCGCCGCCTATACTTTTAGAATTTGTTTTTTTTTAACAATTTTTTACCTTAAAAGTTCATTATTCTATTTTTGGTTAACAATTTAACAATTTGGTTAGAAATGTATATATTTCATTATAAGTTTATCTTTTTTGGTAGAAAAGTAATCTTCTTGGTTGAAAATTCAGTTACTACTTGGTGAAAAATTTAACTTCTTTGTTAAAATTTTATATTATTATTTGAAAATCCATCTTTCTTGCTAAAAATTCAACTATTTTATTGAAAATTGTGTTTTTTCAAAGAATTTTTTTTAACTAAAATTTCATTCTTCAATTTTTGGTTGAAAATTCAACAATTTGGTTAGTAATTGATATATTTCATTGTAAATTTATCTTTTTTGGTAAAAAATTAATCTTCTTGGTTGAAAATTCAGTTACTACTTGGTGGAAAATTTAACTTCTTTGTTGAAAATTTATTTTATTATTTAAAGACCCATCTTTCTGGTTGAAAATTCAACTACTTTTTTAGATTTTATTTTTATATTAATTTTTAAACCAAAAATTTCATTATTTTGTCTTTGTTAACATTGATCGTTTTTAGTTAAAAATTCAACAATTTCGTTCAAAAATGATAAATTTTATTATAAGTTTGACTTTTTCTGGTAGAAAATTAATTCTCTTCATCAAAAATTGAAATTCTTTGTTGAAAATTCATTTTATTATTTGAAGATCCATCTCTCTGTTTGAAAATTCAACTACTTTTAAAATTTTTTTTTTAAATTAATTTTTTTACCCAAAATTTCATTATTTTGTATAATAAGCATTAAACTATTATTTTTATTGAAAAATTTAAATAATTTTTACATTATATTTTTCTTTGAAGTTGAAATAAAATAAAATAAAAATAGAATTTTATTATAAAAATAATACCCAATATTCAATGACATAACCTTAGAGTAAATCTTTGAGCAATTTGATATTGTGAACAAAATTAAACAGATAATAATAAAATAAACAGTTTACGACATAAAAAGTATGAAACTATTATTTTTATTGACACATTCAAATAATTTTTACATTTTATTTTTTTCTTTTAATTTGAAATTGCATTTCTAAACATTTTATTTATAAAAAGCCTTTCAAACTAATTCGAATAAAAATATAGGTATATACAATAAATGTTGAAAATTGAATTCAAATACTCATTTCACAACATCACAAACATTTTTTTTAAAGTATGTAATTGTAATAGAGGTATTTTAAAGAATAAAATAAAATTTTATCATAAAAATAATAGCCAATATTCAATTACATAACCTTAAAGTAAATCTTTGTGCAATTTAATATTTTGAACAAAATTAAACAGATAATAATTAGACAGTTCACAACATAAAAAGCTTCAAACCATTATTTTCATTGAAATATTCAAATAATTTTTATTTTATGTTTTTCTGCAAATTGAAAGTATTAATAATCTTTTAAACTAATTCCATATTACAATAAAAAAAAAGAATAGTAGTAGAATAACTGTGGCTGGATGAGAAATGTAGAAAAATGACTAAAATTCATTTTACGTCGTATTTTGAGAATGTCAATCATATAATTACTTATATAACTTCTTTGTTGAAAATTTATTTTATTATTAAAAAATCCATTTTTGTGGACAAAAATTCAACTACTTTTTTAGATTTTTTTTTTATTTTTTAACTGAAAATTTCATTATTCTATTTTTGGTTGAAAATTCAACAAATGGATTGAAAATTTATGTATTTTATTGTAAATTTATGTTATTTGGTAAATAATTAATCTTCTTGGTTGTATATTCAATTACTACTCGGTTGAAAATTACACTTGTTTGGTAAAAATTTATTGTATTATTTGGAGATCCATCATTATGGTTGAAAATTCAACTTTTTCCAATTTTTTTGTTTTGAATTAATTTTTTTGAATTAAAATTTAAGTACTATATTTTTCGTTAAAAACTAATCGCTTTGGTTGTTGTTTCAATCTTGGACAATGACATTACAAATAAACAAATCAAATTTTCGGACAAAAAGCCACAATAGAATGTTTGATTACAAAATTGTTTACATTCTCATCCTAAATTTTCAATTAGATCTGAAAATTTGCTTTTAATCTTTTTTTCACAAAACACGTGATGAAAATATGTTAGTTAACACTTAAACTAACGTTAAATTTTTTCATTCCTGTGCAAAAATGTGGGGGATGTACAATGACCGAGCTCTTAGTACGAGATAAATACATTATCGAGCGCGAAGTGCGAGATAAATATACTATCGAGCGCGAACTGCAAGACCCAACAGGTGCGCGCTTTTTGCGTGTTAAAACTTGCGAGCGCAGCGCGCAATGAGAACTTACCTTTTTTAGTTGAAACTTGATCTGTTTTAGTTAAAAATTCAACTTTATGGTCAAAAATTTATATATTTTAATAAATATTCGACTTTTTTAGTAGAAAATAATCCCCCTTGGTTAAAAACATAATTATTTGGTTAAAAAAATAAATAAATTTTTCATTCAGTTACAAATCTAACTGTTTGGTTGATAATTAATCGGTTTTATTTGAGGATTCAGGTATTTTGTTAAAAATTCACTTTTTTGTTAAAAATTCAAATGTTTTGTAAAACTTTTTTTTTTAATAAAAATTTAACTATCCTATCCTGGGTTAAAAACTGATCTGTTTTAGTAAAAAAATTCAACACTTTGGAAGTAAATTTATGACATTTGTTGAAAATTGAACTACTTAGTTAACAATTTTTGTGTTTTGTTGACAATTCGTCTTTTTTAGTAGGAAATGAATTTTTATGGTTAAAATTTCATCCGTTTTAGTTGAAAAATTTAACTGTTTTAGTTCAAATTTTAAATGCTAGAAAATTTATACATTTTAATAAACATTCTACTTTTTTAGTCGAAAATTAATCCTCTTGGTTAAAAACTTGATTATTTAGTTGAAAACTTTAATCAATCAATCCATTTTTTTTTAGTTAAAAATCAAACTGTTTTGTTGAAAATTAATCGGTTTTATTTAAGGATTCAAGTATTTCGTTGAAAATTCACTTTTTGTTAGAAACTCAAATGTTTTTTAAGAAATTCGTTTTTTTCGCTTAAGAATTAAACAATTAGATAGAAAATTAAACTTTTTTTCGTGAAAATCCATTTTTTTATTAAAATCTGATTTTTTTAAATAAAGATTTAAACATCTTACTCTGGGTTAAAAGTTGAGCTTTTTTAGTTTAAAATTCAACTGTTTGGAAGAAACTTTGTGAAATTTGTTGGAAATTGAACTATTTAGTTAACAATTTATGTGTTTTGTTAAAAATGTGTCCTTTTAATAGAAAATTAAACTTTGCGGTTTTAAATTGATTTATTTTAGTTAAAAATTTAATTTTGTGTTAAAAAATTTATATATTTTAATAAAAATTCTACTTTTATAGTAGCAAATAATTCCTCTTAGAGAAAAAGTTAATTATTTGCTTGAAAAATTCAATCAATCCATTTTTTGGTTAAAAAAGCAACTGTTTAGTTGAAAGTTAATCAGTTTTAGTTAAGGATTTAAGTATTTTGTTGAAAATTTACTTATTTGTTAAAAATTCACATGTTTTGTAGAAAATTCGTCTTTTTCACTTAAAAAGTAAACAATTTGGTAGAAAATTAAACTTTGTCTCAGAAAATTCGTTTTTGATTTTTTTTAGAAAATTCGTTTTTGTTTTTTAGAAAATTCGTTTTTTCATCAAAAGCTAATTTTTTAAATAAAAAATTAACTATCCTAATCTGGGTTAAAAACTGATCCTTTTTAGTTAAAAATTCAACTCTTTGAAGGAAAATTGATGCAATTGATTAAAAATTGAAGTATTTAGTAAACAATTTATGTGTTTTGTTGAGAATACGTCTTTTTAGTGGAAAATGAATTTTTATGGTTGAAAATTCATCTTTTATAGTTAAAAATGTTTTTTTTAATTCATCTTTTTCAGTAAAAAATTTAACCTTATGGTGGGAAATTTATATATTTTAAATAAAATTCTTCTTTTTAGTATAAAATTAATCATCTTGATTAAAAACCTAGATATTTGGTTAAAAAATTTATTTAGTCCATTTTTTTGGTAAAAATGCAACTGTTTGGTTGAGAATTTGTCTTTTTTAGTAGAACATAAATTTGTATGGTTCAAAATTTATCTTTTTCGTTGAAATTGTAATTATTTGATTGAAAATTTGATTTTTTTGTAAAAAGCTTTTCTTTTTTGCATAAAATTTTAACATTTTATTCAAAAATTTTTTTGTTTATATGCTTAAAAATCTTAATTGAAAATTTAACCCCTGTTAAAAATTCGTCTTTTTGTTTAAAATTAATTGTTTCTTATGAAAAATTAACCATTTGATTGAAAATGTATGATATTGTTGATAATTTGTGTTTTTTTAATTAAAAAATGGATCTTTATGGAAAAGTTTACCATTTTAGTTTAAAATGTTATTATTTGGTTAAAATTTAACTTTTTATGCAAAGATTCTCTTTTTGGCTTAAAATTTTAATATTTTGGATGAGTTTTTTTTCCTTATAGACTAAAAAATCTTTTTTAATTGAAAATTCAACTCTTATTGAAAATTTGTCGTTTTTATTTAAAAATTCGGTTTTTTTGGTTAAAATTTACTCTTTTTTGGTTAAAAATGTAACTGTCTGTTTGAAAATGAATCTGTTCTAGTAGAGGATTCAAGTATTTTATTGAATAAGGAGGAAATACATTTTTGAAACCAAAATTAACGTAACTACCATATCACTAAAATTTAAATTTAGAATATATATATATTGCATTTTACACAAAATAGTGTCCTTTTCAACCAAAAAGACAAATTTTCTATCAAAAGAGATTAATTTTGAATTTTCAATCACAAAAAAAAAATAATTTTTAATGAAAGACTAGACTTTTCAATAAATGAATTCAAAAAATGAATTTTTTACAAAAAAAGTTCATTTTCCACCGAGAAAGATGAATTTTTAACCAAAAATATTAATTTTCAACCGAAAATTTGAATTTACAATCAGATAGACGAGTTTTTAAGCTAAAACGTCTAATTTTTTAGAAAATATTTGACTTGTAGACCCCCAAAAAATGAATTTTCAGCAGAAAAATTAATTTTTAACCACAATACTTGCATTTTTAAGTTAAAGGGATGAACTTTCAACAAAAATGTTGCATTTTCAACTAAATCGTCGAATTTCAAACAAAAAAATATATTTTTGAACCAAAGAGTTAGAGTTTTAAGTTTGAAAGTCTATTTTTTTTAATATGGAACTTTTAAAACAAAAATTATAAATTTTCACCACGAAAATAAGTTTTTAACCAGGAAAAATGAATTTTAAACAAAAAATATTAATTTTCAACCAAACATTTACATTTAAAACTAAATAGTAAAACCTTCAGAAAAGAGACGAATTTTTTACAATAAAGTTGAAATTTTAACCAAAAAATTTAATTTTTCATTTAGAAAGATAAATTTTTCAAACCAAATAGACAAATTTTTACCCAAGAAAGACTTTTCAGATAAAAAAAAATCAACCACACTGTTTAATTTTTAACCCAAAATAAATTGATTTTTGAAACCAAAAAACAAGTTTTCTATAAAACAGTGAAATTTTCAAAAAAATAATCGAATTTTTAACCAGACAGTTGAATTTTCAACCAAAAAAGATAATGTAAAAAAAAGAGTTGCGATTTCAAGCTAAAAAGTCTGATTTTTGAGAAAAGATTTAACTTTCGAACCCAAAAAGATGAATTTTCAACAACAAAATCAATTTTTAACAAGGACAAAAGGAATTTTAAACAAAAAATATTAATTTTCAACCAAACATTTGCATTTACAACCAAATAGTTAAACTTTTAAGCAAAAGAGACGAATTTTTAAAAATAAAGTTGAGATTTCAACCAAACAGTTTAATTTCCCATTTAGAAAGATGAATTTTTAAACCAAATAGACGAAATTTTATTAAAAAAAGATTTAGTTGTCAGTCAAGAAAGAAAATTCAACCATATTGTGACCAGATAATGAATTTTCGACTAAAAAAGACCAATTCCCAACCGAAAATGGAACAGTTAAATTTTCAGTTAAAAAAGTTTATTTTAAGTAGGTAGTCGAATATTCAGCCAATAACCATGATTTCTCATCGAAAAATTTAGTACTTGATTCTTCAACCAAAAAAGATTTTAATTTTGAAATCAAAAACAGTTCAAGTCAACTAATAAAAAAAGTTTTAACAGACTAGTTAAATTCTTAAACAAAACAGAATAGTTTCCAACCAAACAGTTGTATTTTTAACGAAAAGAAATAAATTTGCAACCAAAAAAACGAATTTATCAGAATTCGGTTCATCCAAAAATGAAAAATTTGTTCAAAAATGACAAATTGGTAGTAGTTTTTCTAAAATTCTTGAAAATAAATTTTCTCAAAAACCCTTCTTTATAAAACTTTCGTTTATTTTAAAGGTACTTTTGTTCTTGATAAACCACTGCTTCACATTGACAAAAATATTTTTAAACAAAAAAATCAGAATTAACCATTGTTTCGAAAATCACTAGCTAAAGGTAAAAAATGCGAAGACGATGTTTTCTGGTTGATAATTTTCCAAAAAAAGTATTTTGCACTTTACAATAAGAATAAATAGATTCAAAAAATTGCTTACTGAAAGAATGCAAAATACTTTTATTGCAAAAATGGTAATAAAAAAAACATCCTCTTCACGCTTTCTCCTTTTGGCTAGTGATTTTCGAAAAAAATCATGAATATGGATTTTTTTCAAATATAATTTGTTTCAATATGAAGTAGTCGTTTACCAAAAATAAAACTCGTAGCACATTTTATCTTCTACCTCTTTAAAAAAACATAAACATTTTAGAAAGTGGTGTTTATGAAAAAGTCCGCTTTCAAGAATTGTAAACAAAATGACGTTTTGTTATTTTTCAAAATTATTTAATTTTAATTGGATTAGTTAAAAGAATAAGAGGCCGCTATACATGTATGAAAGTTCGGAAAATACTACATTTAAAAAAAAATATATTTTTTTACTTTATAATAAATCTCATCTTATTTTCGAACTATTTTAAATAATAAAAAAAAATTGTTAACCTAGATTTTTTATGAAATTTTGCATAATTTGACATGTAAATTTCAAAGCTCTTCTGTAATTTAATGTATTACTTACGTAATTTTCCCTGTTAGAAAATTGGAACCGATGTACTCACCTGCAATAAAAAGAGAACAGTAATTAATTTTAAGTATGTACAAAGTTGTAAGCAAGTCATTTTTCTATAGGAAAATTATGAGAGAAACCTTATCATAATTTCAAATGGAAAATTTTTTTGTAGCATGCAAATTAATGTACTAAGTCTATAAAGTACAGGGTCGCAGTAGAATGTAGAATGTAGATAATTATTTCAAATTTGAATAGCACGAGAAGTGAAATGAGAATGACGGTATTAGTGCGAAAATTTATTACCGTTGCTATGGGACAGCAACCGGATAGGATGGTTTTCGTGAACAGTAATGGGAGTTTCTACCGGAAGTAGGTACTATTAAATCCACATTCGAATAAATCATTGTCAAGCAAAAATAATCTCCAATCGTAAAAGTCTTAAAATTGTAAGAGATACAAGCAAAATGCTTTTAATGTGCTGAAAGAGAAAGAAATATATATATATATATATATATATATTTTTTATTTTAAGAGCTTACATTTTTTTAAATAAAGTTTTTGAGGTTCATGCCTTTTTTTGACACTGAAAAAAATGGTTGGGTGGGACAACTCTTTAGGTTAAGAAATAGTTCTTGATATTTCTTTAGTTGAGGCAAACATGTTATTAGTTACTGGTACTTACGGAGTAATCACTGCAACTAATGAAATTGCTGTGCCAATTAATAAAATAGGATATTAACCAATAAAATAGCAGTACCTTATCTTATAAACTAAATAGCTGGCTCATTTTTTAAATTTATATGGGAAAGAAAACCTGCTGCTGAATCATAATTAGACGATGTTTGATTTTGTTGGTATGCTGGTCTTTAACAAAAAATCCTTTGAAAGAACACGTCTTCATATGTACTTGGTTTTCCCATTTTGGTATATGGTATATGTTATATTGTATATAACATATTGTATATGGTATACGACATATGGTATATGTTAAATGATATATGATATATGGTACATAACATATGGTATATTGTATATGACATATGGTATATAGTAAATGGTACATGGTATATGGTATATGATATATGGAACATGACACATTGTATATGGTATATGACATATGCTATATGGTAAACGATATATGGTATATGATATATGGTATACAACAAATGGTATATGGTAAATAATATATGGTATATGATACATGATATATGATACATGATATATGGTACATGACATATGGCATATAATATATGATATATAGTATATGATATATGGTACATGACATATGATATACGGTATATGGTACATGGCATACGGTAAACGATATATGGTATATCATATATGGTACATGACATATGGTATATGGTATGTGACATATGGTATATGGTATATGGTATATGGCATATGGAAAAGTATGCCAATAAAATCGAACGTCTTTTAATTAATTTCTTACCTGGTCAACACCAAGAGAATAACAGCCAATAATACAATACGATTGGAAAAAGATACAACAATGGAAAAAACCAACTATACAGATCGAAATACTTCAAAAGATTGGTGTCATGGACCAGTATTCCAACAAAATCCAAGATTTTCTAATTATCATTCAGTCGCGATTTTTTTTTCGCATATAAGTTAGAAAGTTGGGCCAACTCTTCAGTTTATAAGATAAGCTACTGCTATTTTATTAGTTGATACTCCTATTTTATTGATTGGCACAACAGTTTCATTGATTACAGTGACTATTCAATCAGTACCAGTAACTAATAAAATGGTTGTCCCAACTAATAAAGTAGCACTACCAATTAGAAGATGTTAGATTTTGTTGGTATACTGCTCCAACATCTTCTCATTAATTTCTTATCTGGCTAACATCAATTAACATCAGCTGAGCTGAATCATAATGTTGTAGAAACTTTTAAAAGAATTTAGCGAGGGGAAAGAAAACATCTCCGGTAATACGGTAGAACTCTCGGTTATCGGAACAGGTAATTCGATATAATCCGGTGTGATTTCAGTATCTCGGAGTAATCCACTCGTAATCCAGGTGATCCACATTTAATCCACGGCAATCCACTTGTAATCTTCTTATTTCAAAGTAGTTTAGGTAATCCAAGTATTTAACTTGTAATGCAGAGTAATCAAGAGTAATCCACGTAATTCGAAGTAAATTTACACATGTGATCCTAGAAATTTTTTCCAACTATTTTGCTGAATCTTTTAATTGAAAATTAATTTTCTTAACTAAAAATTAAACTATTTCGTTTACTGTTATAAATTGATCTTTTTTAGCTAAAAATTTATATGTTATTGAAAATTCATCTTTTTCAGTACAGGAAATTAATATTCTTGGTTGAAAAAGAAAATTTACGTTTTTGTTTAAAAATTCAACTATTTGCTAAAAATTCATTTTTTTTTTTTGTACAAAATCCAATTATTTGCTGAAATATTAATCTACTTTGTAGAACATTCAACTACGCTGTTGAAAATTTTTCCTTTTTTGCTAAAAACTAATTTTTTAGCTGAAAATTTATCTATTCGCTTTTCAGTGAAATAATTATGTTTTTTTTATTGTAATTAATTCTTCTTCAGTTGGGAAATCGACTAATTAATTAATAAAATAGTATATTTCGTTTAAAAGTTGTCTTTATTGTTAGAAAATTAATATTTTTAGTTAAAACTGTATTTTTTAATCAAAATTAATCTTTTTTAGTTAGAAATTAACCTTTATGGTTAAAATTTTAAATTTTTTACTTAAAAACTCAACTACTTAAGTTCAAATTCATATATTTTTTTAAAGGATTGTTTTAAACATTCAACAGTTTTGTGAAAAAGTAATTTTTTTTATTAAAATTCAACTAGTACAGTGAAAAATTTAACTAGTGCTGTAAAAACTTCAACCATTTGGTTAAGAATTAAGTTTTTTTTTATTAAAAATTAATTTGTTTTGTTAATTATTCGTATTTTTATAATTAATTAATCTTTTTCGTTGAGGATGTAATTAATTGTTTAAAAGTGTAACCAATTTGTTAAAAATTAATTTTTTGCTTAGAGATGCATACTTTTAGTTGAAAATTTATCTCTTTGGTTGAAAATTTACCTACTTTTTTTTTAAATTCGTTCTTTTATTAGTAGAAAATTACTTTTTTTTTTTATCAAAAATGTAACTATTCTATTTTCTGTTGAAAATTTATCTCTTTTAGTTGGTAAGTCAAGTTTTTGGTTGAAAATTGATTTTTTTTAGTTGATAAGTCATGTTTTGATTAAAAATTCATGTATTTTGTTAAAAATTTGTTTTATGGTGAAAATTAATGTACTTGGTTTAAATTAAAAACTTAAAAAAACATTAAACTTCAAAAAATTAAATATTTTATTGAAAATCCGTCTTTTTGGTTAAATTCACCTGTTTTTAATTAAAAATTAAAATACTTTTTGGTTGAAATATCAACTATAACATTTTTTGTTAAGAACAAAATATCTTTGGTTGAAAACTAATTTCATTGTAGAAAATTCGACAGTTTTGTTGAAAAGTCATATCTTTGGTGAAAGATTCATCATTTTAGTTGAAAATTCATCTCTTTCATTAAAAATTTAATTATTTTTTTTAAATCATCATTTTTTGGTTAAAAAATTATTCTTTAAAAAAAAATTTTACCATTTCAGTTGAAGATTCATCATTTTAGTTAAAAAATTTATCTCTTCGGTTGAAAATTTAACTATTTTTTGTAAAATCCATTCTTTTTGGTTGAAAGTTCATTTTTGAACAAAAATTTAACTATTCAATTTTTGGTCGCAAACTTATACTTTTTAATTGAAGATCCAACTACTTGTTTGAAAATTTATCTTTTTTTAGTTGAAAATTAAACCACTTTGTTGATAATCCATATTTTTTGTTGATAATTAAACTATGTTATCTTTATGTGATATTAAGTAATCCTATGAAATTTTAAGTAATCTTATGTAAACTAGAGTAATTCTGTATATAAAGGTAATCCAGTGTAATCCAATATAAACCGGAATAATCCACTTCCGCTGGATCTTTTCTTAGGACTTCCCCCCCTCAGGATTTAGTTGAAACCATTGTTGTAATTAAAAATGATTTTAATTAATTCTTTTTAAAAACTTCTACATTATTATGTAGCAAAAAGTCTGCAATAATTTTCCGCGGTTTTTCTTTTTAACATAAGTTTAAAATGCGTTCTTAAGAACTCGATATCAAGTCGAAACATGTCGGTAATTTTTTGTTTTGAACATTAAAATAGTCGTGTAGGACTAAAAAAAAATCATAACATTTTTAAGACTGCACGATTTTTTGGTATAATTAAGAACTCATTTGAACTTGCAAAAAATTCTGCTTCTTTTTTTTGCAAAATACTTTATCAGGCACATAAAAGAATTAGAATGGGACCATATGTTCTTTAGATGCACTTCAGATTGAAGAGATGAAGACGACATATATCAAGATAAATATTATAATATGAATGAAAGAGCATGCAAAAAACGAGATGAAAGGAAAAATCTTTCTGCACTCAACATGCGTAAGTACCGAAATGACAGTAATGCGATCGTGCATTACTGATAATTGGGAACAAGAATGTGATAACAAGCCGAAAATTGATAGGCTTCTGAAATACACAGTAAATAAAATTATAAATTTAAATAAATTTTAATGATAAAGTGTGTGTATGTATGTGTGTATGTATGCGTGTATGTATGCATACATACATGCATACATACATACATATGTATTATATTAATAAAATAAAAATAACGTATTCCTTTAAAATGTTGATCAATACAAAAGACGCTTATTTAAAAATGAATCTAAAATTGTATTCTCTGTATTTGCAACAGGGTGTTCCAAAAATCGTCAAGTTTGAACAATTCAATGTGCATTTGGGAATTAGTTTTCCTATTTGAAAAAAAAGAAAATCCATTTTAAAAAATGTTTAGGGTAATATTTGCCTAATTTTTAGAAATAATTTAATGATGTTGAATTTATTAGAAAAAAATTGCAAAGACATCTTTTTACATAATTTACTTGTTTTTTAATAATTAATAAAGCTTACCTAGACTTATACATACTTTCCATGCTAATTCATGGGTAACATATATACTGTTTGATTATTATATTAATTCATTTGATTATTATTTTCTTTTTCATACGACATCAATGAATTAACCTTGTATTCAATTATTATTTCCTTTTTCACACAACATCAATAAATTAACCTTGTATTCAATAAATAATATTTATAAAAAATTTAATTGTTTCAATTCGGCTATTTTTCACTTCGAATATTTTATAATATGGCAATTTTCTACCAGGAATTTTATTATTTGATAATTTTTCAATTCGGGTTTTTTTTTAAATTAAGGAATTGCAAAGTGTTG
>JAUELO010000365.1:1064396-1076339 GCA_032357855.1 Amphibolips quercusostensackenii
AGATACATAGGTGACATATTATGGACCAGTGGCAGTGTCTTTAAAGTCTACAGTTTCTTTTCAGTTTTTGTGGTTGATTCTGATCCGGTCATAAAAAACTAATTAAGAGTACTCAGAAAAATATTTGATTTATTTTTTCAGGTCCTTGGATTGCACGGTGCATTTTGGTTCTACGCGGCAGTGGCTGTGTGTGGTTTATGTTTTGTGGTGTGCTGCGTTCCAGAAACGAAGGGAAAACAGCTGGACGAGATGAATCCTGATTACGCTCAAGCTCGGTAGTATAAGGCCTCCCTCACAGGAGGGTTATCGAATCTAGAAAAAGCCAACAAGCCACTGCCCAGCGGAGCTTATCCAACCCAGCACGATTCGCGAGTCCTCTACAGCACAACCAACCCCATCACCATCGATCAGCGGACAAACTTCGACTGCTCCGCCATCTTCCCCCGGAGAAATCATCGAAAATTCTCCGATTACTGTGATATCTTTGTCGAGAAGACAGGCAAAATCTCAAAAAACGTCGGTCACTTTATGCAGTCCCGGGGTCTGCTACCAAGTCGACAGGAAATGCAAGCCTACAATCAAAATCTGGGAAGCAACGGTTTCACTCATCAGATATCCTACTATCCTCAACATCGGTCTTTGGACAAAAATTGTCTGGTCAAATACCAAGGTCAGAATTTAAATTGCTCAGCAAACTCGTTCCTTCAGGAATTGAGTCAGGTCGAAAGACGTCGTCGTCGAAGACAGCGAATTCAGAGAGAAGTTCGTCAAAAGATGAATTCAGTTTTACGGAACGGTGGTCAAAATCAAAGACCATATTATGCAACCTTGCCTAAACGGAAGAGAACTTTCAACTTTGCTGATCAGATCCGTCCGCAAGATATCCGCAGAATCAGTAGGTACCCCAAAAGTCTGCAAGATCTGACGGCTTTAGAGTTGGAAGCAATTCTGGATAGAGATCCTCGACCGTCGTCTTCCTTTCAGGATGACTGTAGTCTCGAAGAGTATTTTCGAAAACACTTGGCCAATCAGGGTGACATCGTCAACTACAATAACGAAGACGAAGAAGATTACTTGAGCAAACTTTACAGAATACCGAGACACAGACAATTGCCGAAAGACAGACTTGTGCCTGGAAAAGTTCACTATGAGAAGGAGTGCAGGATGCATGGAAACACGGTTGCCGAGATTTACTACAAGACTTGTTACTTGTGATGAAAGCAGCACCTTGAATTTCAGGAATGCATTTAAATTAAAGAAAAGCAGTCAAGAAATGCCGCCCAAGAAAACTTAAAATTTGCGAAAGATGCGAAAGATCTTGAAAGACTTTCGGATCTAAAGTACTTACTTATTTAAGTGTATTTATAGATGACGAACTAATTTTCTAAGCTTCTGTTATCGATATTTCAAGATGTTTAGTTTTGAATTATTATTATTATTATTATTGACTTCAGTCTGTTATCCAGCAAAAAGATTAGGATGAATTATTTCTGTGATCTGGAATCACAATGACGAATTTACTTATTATTTTATCTTCGGACTCTTTGGAAAAATGAGATTTTGGTAAATTATTAAGTTGAAGGTTTAGAAAGCAGAGCATTTCTCTAAGGCGGAGTGAAAATGATAAAATTAATTTAATCGTTTGGACCCAGGGAAAAGATGTAAAAAAAATTGGTAAATATCTTCAGTTCGGAATTTAAAAATTCCAAAAAATCCTGTTTTTTTTTATTAAGTTGAATGCACACATTTTTGGAAAAAGGTAAATATGTCGAACCTGAAATTTTTAAACTTGAATCAAAGAATCATGCTGTTATTTTTTTTTCATCGAAAAAAATTTCGAGATGCAAAAAACGTTCCTGAATCGAAAAAAAATTATGTTTCTTAGATTAAAGCTGAAGAAATTTCAGGATCAACATATTAAATTTTGTCCAAAAAAAAGTATGCATACTGAGTCCACTGAATGAATATTAACTTGCCAAAACATTATTTGCAAAAGGCGACCCGTTTTCGACAGAAAAAAGCAATTAAAAATTTTTTTTTTGTATGTACTTAAATGTTTATTTATTAAATTATCGGGTAAAATTATGTAAATATAACACATTTAACACTCGTTTTAATACAAAATTCGCCTTTATCTTGAATTTTTCAAGTTTATAATTTCTTTAATCGGAAACTAAAGAAATTTCAGCAGTTGAAAATTCAACTGCTGAAAATTGAAGAAAATTCAAGTTTCTTTCATTTTGAACAGTTGAATTTTCAATTCTAAAATTTCCTACATTTTCTACAGCTGAGTTTTGAACAAATAAAAATTGAAAATTTTAAAATTTAGCAGTTGAAAATTGAAAAAAATTAAAAATTTAATTTTGAGCAGTTGAAAGTTCAATTTTTTCCATCCTCAACTATTGTAAAATCAACAGTGAAAAATTGAATATTGAATAAAATTCAATTTTCAAGTTTCTTTACTTTTCAACACTACAAATTTGAAAAATTTAATTTTCAACAGTTGGAAATTCTATTTTCTTCCATTTTTAAGTGTTAAAAATTGAAAAAATTAAACATTTAGTTTTCAACTGCTGAAAATTGAAGAAAACTGAATTTTCACATTTCTTTGATTTTCAACAGTTGAATTTTTAAAAGTAAAAATTTCAACAGATGAAAATCTAATTTTCGTCTATTTTCAACTGTTGAAATATAAAAAAAATTAATATTTCATTTTTAAACCTCGAATTTTCGATTTTTCAAATTTCTTTAATATTCTACAGTAGAGATTTCAAAAGTTGAACGTTCAACAGTTGAAAGTTAAATTTTCTTTAATTTTCTACACTTAAATTTTTTTAAAGTTGAAATTTCAACAGTTGGAAATTCAATTTTCTTTAATTTTCTACAGTGGAATTTTTAACACTTCAGAATTCAATTTTCATGAATTTTCAACTGTTGAAATATAAAAAAAATTAAATATTTCATTTTTATTTTTCAAATTTCTTTAATTTTCGACAGTTGAATTTTCAAAAGTTGATCTTTCAACAGTTGGAAATTCAATTTTTAAAATTTTTTACAGTTAAATTTTTAACAGTTGGAAACTCAATTTTCTTCAATTTTCAACTGTTGAAATATAATAAAAATTGAATATTTCATTTTTATTTAAAAAATTTTTTTAATTTTCTACAGTTGAATTTTCAAAAATTGATCTTTCAACAGTTAGAGATTCAATTTTCTTTAATTTTCTGCAGTTGAATTTTTAAAAGTTAAACTTTCAACAGTTGGAAATTCAATAATTTTCTTTAATTTTCTACAGTTGAATTTTCAAAAATTGAACTTTCAACAGTTGGAAATTCAATTTTTTTAATTTTTAACAGTTGGAAACTCAATTTTCATTAATTTTCAACTGTTTAAATATAAAAAAATTGAATATTTCATTTTTATTTTTCAATTTTTTTAAATTTTGTACAGTTGAATTTTCGAAAATTGATCTTTTAACAGTTGGAAATTCAATTTTCTTAAAGTTTCTACAGTTAAATTTTCAACAGTTAGAAATTCAATTTTCTTGAATTTTTAACTGTTGAAATATGAAAAAAAATTGAATATTTTATTTTTATTTTTCAAATTTCCTAAATTTTCTACAGTTGAATTTTCAAAAGTTGAACTTTCAACGATTGAAAATTCAAGTTTCTTTAATTTTCTACAGTTAAATTTCCAACAGTTGGAAATTCAATTTTCTTGAATTTTTAACTGTTCAAATATATAGAAGAATTGAATGTTTCATTATTATTTTTCAAATTTCTTTAATTTTCTGCAGTTGAATTTGCAAAAATTGATCTTTCAACAGTTGGAAATTTAATTTTCTTTAATTTTCTACAATTGAATTTTTAAATTTGAACTTTTAACAGTTGAAAATTCAATTTTCTTAAATTTTCTACAGCTGGATTTTCAACAGTTGGAAATTCATTTTTCTTCAATTTTCAATTGTTGAAATATGAAAAAAAATGGAATATTTCATTATTATTTTTCAAATTCCTTCAATTTTCACAGTAAAATTTTCAAAAATTGATCTTTCAACAGTAAGAGATTCAATTTTCTTTAATTTTCTGCAGTTGAATTTTTAAAAGTTGAACTTTCAACAGTAGGAAATTCAATTTTCTTTAATTTTCTACAGTTGAATTTTCAAAATATGAACTTTCAACAGTTGGAAATTCAATTTTTTAATATTCTACAGTTGAATGTTTAACAGTTGGAAACTCAATTTTCTTTAATTTTCAACTGTTGAAATATGAAAAAAATGGAATATTTCATTATTTTTCAAATTTTTTAATTTTGTACAGTTGAATTTTCGAAAATTAATTTTCCAACAGTTGGAAATTTGACTTTCTTTCATTTTATACAGTTAAATTTCTAACAGTTGGAAATTCAATTTTCTTGAATTTTCAACTGTTAAGATATAAAAAAAATTGAATATTTCATTTTTACTTTTCAAATTTCTTTAATTTTCTACAGTTAAATTTTGAACAGTTGGAAATTCCATGTTTTTCAATTTTCAATTGTTGAAATATGAAAAAAATTAAATATTTCATTTTTATTTTTCAATTTTCTTTAATTTTCCACAGTTAAATTTTCAAAAATTGATCTTTCAACAGTTGGAAATTTGATTTTCTTTAATTTTCTACAGTTAAATTTTCAAAACTTGAACTTTCAACAATTGAAAATTCAAATTTCTTTTATTTTCTAAGTTGGATTTTTAACAGTTGGAAATTCAATTTTCTTAAATTTTCAACTGTTGTAATATGAAAAAATTGAAAATTTTATTGTTATTTTTCAAATTTCTTGAATTTTCTACAGTAGAAATTTCAAAAATTGATCTTTCAACAGTTGGCAATTTAATTTTCTTTAATTTTCTACAATTGAATTTTCAAAAATTGAACTTTTAACAGTTGTAAATTCAATTTTTTTAAATTTTATACAGCTGACTTTTTAAAAGTTGGAAATTCAATTTTCTTAAATTTTCATCTGTTGAAATATGAAAAAAATGTGAAAATTTCATTTTTATTTTTCAAATTTCTTTAATTGGCTACAGTTGAATTTTCAAAAATTGATCTTTCAACAGTTGGAAATTTAATTTTCTTTAATTTTCCACAGTTGAATTTTCAAATTTGAACTTTCAACAGTTGTTGAAAATGGAAGAAAATTTAATTCTCAACAACTGAATTTTCAAAAGTTCAGTTTTCAAAAGTGGAATTTTCAACAGCTGAAAATTAAGTTTTTTTCCAATTTCATGTGTTAAAAATTCTGAAATTCTGAATAGTTGAGAATTAAAAAAAATTAAATTTCCAAGTTTATTTAATTTTTAACCGTTGAATTTTTAAAAGCTAAACTTTCAAAACAGTGTAATTTTGAATTGTTAAAAAAATATATATTTTTTCAAAGACGGGTTGCAATTGAAAAATAATGTTTAGGCAAATTAATATTTATCAACTTTGATCATCTCCTTGTCATTAAAAAGCACGTTTTTGTGCACTTTTTGAAAAATTGTAAATTTACCAAAAATGTTGCTAAGTTCTATTTTTTATTACTATTCAATAGCAAAAACGTTACATTTAACAAATTTGTTATAACCTGGTAACCAATTTTAAATCCAAAAGTCGTACAGAAGGCAGTCACCGATTTCAAAATTTCCTTTTTCTACTTTTTTTGGATGCCAACTCAAAACTCATTTCCATACGTCGAAACAATTAGATTAATTTTAGCATTTTCACTTCGCCCTATTATTCACTTCGAGTTCTAATTTCGAGACGCGATTAAGAATTACAAAATGGAATATCGTGGAGAGAAAATATCAAAGAAAAAAAATATTTAGATTGAAAGAAATTTGAAATGAAAAACAAACTTTTCAAAATGGATTTACACTTTGATGTGAAGTTCAGTTTAGTAACTGTTGTTATATTTTTCCTCTAAAACTTAAAACACTAAAACTTTCTTCAAAAAACTACATAACTCTTAACGATAATAAATCTCATTTCGCTAATTATTCAAAAAATAAGTATATTTATAAAATTTAGTTTTTGTAAATACTTTGACTAGTCGAACCGCGCGTCTCGAAAAAATATTTCGCCATAGAAAAAGGCAGAACTTCCATACATCGTGCCTTCCTCGAAACACGACAATATTACCCACATAATTAATTAAACTCGCGTATTTATCTACAAATAAGTAAACGTTAGAGCGGAACGTGTTAGCATAAATAATCTAGAAACAAATCTAGACAAATCGATAAAAACCCAAACTGAAAAAATGCAATAACAATGTGCTTTTATCGTCTTAAAAAAAGTCCCCACTGGAGAATATTTGGGTCGAAAAATAAAACTTCTACATATCTTCTCTGCGATTTTCGAATCTCATTCCAATTAAAGAAATAAATTCAATTGCTTAATTAAAATAATAAGTTTCACTTATATTATTTGAAAAGAAAGCTTTAATTTCACGCCGTCGTTTTTAAAAGGCAATTTAATTTTATATTGTTATGATATATTTAAAAGTAATTAATTAAAAAGAATTAATATCAATCCATAAATCGAAGAATAAAAAAGTCCATCCCTGAAAGGAAGGAGAGACTTATAAAAATGATGACAATATCGAATGTAGATATTTATAGACGATACGTGCATAAGCTAGGTATTTAAATGTACATTGATTACTGTAAATGAAAATGAAAGCTATTTAGTGATTTATTGTGGTAAATTGATATCGATATGCTCGGGTTTGCATAAAATTTAAATTAATTTTCAGATTCATTTCACAACCTACAATTATAAGACAATAAATTTTATCCATAGGCGATAATATCGGTTATAGGGTAATTCTCGACAATATTGAACATTGCCAATCGTTCGATTAAGAGCTTCGTTCTTTCTGTGAATAAAAAAAACGAGTCCTGTTATCGTAATCTTAGGTACTATTGAAAATTGAAATTTTTAGTTAGAATCGACTGTACAATAACAAATTTACTCGAGAATTTTGAAACACAAATTCAAAAACTCTTTCGTTTTCGAAAAAATACAAAAAGAAATTATTTATTTTCATCTACCGAACATAGCGCCGTAATAAATTTTAAAATACGATACTACGGTTAAATAATGATCACGTAGTCCAAGTCATTAGAAATTTAAGAGAGAAGATATAAATCTCGTGCATTTGAAAAAATAAATACTCAAACAAATCACTGAAAAATACGTTCGAAATTGTATTTTTGTTTTGTATTTTTATCTAGTTTGTAGGAAGAATAAACACCACTGCGTATTAGCAAAGCGACTATGCATCATGATATATTTTTTAGTATAAATCGAGTACGATTTAGTTGTTCTCGTTAAAACAATTATTAACTTATTCAAGTTCAAAGCCTTTGAACTGTTCGATCCGTTTCATTTTGTTGAAAAATTTTTGTACAAAATCAAAAAATAAAAACTATAATTTATAATAAAGAACTTTTCCCATTCCAAGTGGATATTAGGATTTATAAATTGATCTATTTGCATATCTGCGGATATTTATCGGCAGTCTTAAGTCATATCCCGTTCATATCTAATATTTTGAGAAAATAAATAAAATAAAATTTTGTAAATACGAAGAAAATTCTAGATTTATTTATTCAGGCAACAAACGAAATATCAACAACGTTTTATTCTGGGAGTAGTAGATTAATTTTTAAGAATCAAGATTTAAAAGGAACGACTGAAAATCCCGAAAAAGAAATTTACGAAATATAAAAATCACGGAAAATAAAGCTCCCGACCTGTTTATAATATTAGCGAAGTTGAAATTTTCTAAATAATAAAATTTAAGACAAAAAAATTGTTGAATTATAAAATATCCGAAAATGTCAAATTCCGGACACCAGAAAATTCCTTAATTGAAGCAATTAAAAAAATTGTTTTTAATCAATATTTTTTTACATTATTCTTTAAATTTGAAATAACAATAATTAAAAAACAATTTCTCAATGCGAATTTTTTTTTTGAAAATGTGCATAGTAGTTTTTCAAAATTATTTCCCTTGTGATGGAAATCTTGTTCTTGAATTCTTCTTTTGCATTAAGAAATATTTTTTTTCAATTATTATTTCAAATTCAAGCAATAAAAAAAATACACTGAACATCCAACCAAAAATCTTCTTTATCATAATATTTAACTGTATTTTTAATGAATGAATATCATTTATTAAAAACAATTTTCCTAATTGTAAATTCGATAATTATATTATTCTAGAATTTGCAAATTAGATAATATCATAAATTGTTCAGGAATTTTACCATCCGGGAATTTCCCAAGTCGGGATTATTATATTTTGGCAATTTTATAATTTCGGAAATTTTTTACTGTAAATATTTTTTTTTCAAAAATTTTACAACGTCGAGATACTTATTTTTCGAGATTTTTCAGTCGTCTCATTAAAAATTGCATTTCTTGAATAATTTACCGTATGAAAAATACATTAAAATTTATCTATCAACTTAATTAAAAGACTATACAGAGTTCATATTTATCAATTGTAATGCTCAAATACTTGGACGCGACATCGATGGATCATAAAATAGTCAGTCTCTATTTTCCCAGCTTTTCCGGATATATCCCCGGTGTCAATCAAATTTTCAAGATTATCGCTCGGAAGACGGAAAAATCACGAAAAAATTCCCGACACTGCGTGATTCCCGAAAAAGAAAGTTTAAAAAAAATTCCCGAATTGGAAGATTCTTGAAAAATAAAATTCCCAATAATAGGTATAAAATAAATAAAAATAATAACAAATATAATAAAAAATACCAATATTTATCAAATAAAACTATTTTATTATTTAACATTTTCTTATTTTTTTATTTTACTGGTCTGCAATTTTATTTCGGAAACTTTGAAATTCACAAACTGTCGGAAATTTTTTTTCGGGAATTTTAATGGTCTTTTATAAATTGTTTAATTAAAATATTTTTTATAAAATAATAGAAAAACCACGCTATTATTTCCAATGCTCTTAATATAAAAATGAATCCATAAATGATAAAATAACTATTTTAGGCTAAAAGTTAAATTATTTTAATTTTAAGTCGTTAAAAATTGATATTTTTTGAATTGTTATTTATATATCAAAATTTGATTTTGTTTTGAAATCCTTATCAATATTCTCCAACAAAATTTTCAATATAAAAAATCGTTTTACAGTTTCATAAGAAATACAAAAAATATATTATCTTGTAACCTTTTCAAATCCTTGAAAAGCTTTACGATTTTACTTCGAAATCTTCAAAAACCTAAATATTAAAAAATTAAGAAAAAACCTACATTTTGCTTAAAATTTTTTAAAATCTTTCCAAATTTTAAATTAGTTTTGAGTTTTTTTCGAAACTTTTGAATATCTTTTCAAATGAGTCTAATTTTTTTTTAAATCTTGAAAAATTAAAAAATTGCCTCAAAATCTTCCACATTCTTTTTTGACAGTTTTTAAAATCTTTTGAAATCTTTTCAAGGTTTAAATTAAGTTTGAATCCAAGACTTTAAAATCACTGGATTTTTTTTTTATGAACAATTGTTCAATTGTTATTTTGAGAATTAAAAAATTTTTAAATATAACATTAAAGGCCTTCTATTTCAAAATGTTTAGTTCTGAATATTTGATTAATAATTGCTCATTTTAAAAGAACAATCCAGTATTGCTAAATATAACAAAATTGTTATTTTTCTTAACTAAACAATTGTAATTGAATGGGTTAAAAATTAAATATTTTAGACTATAACAATATTTGAACAGTATTTGAAATTTAATAAAAGCGCTTGATTATGAATCTATTTATTTGAAATTATTTGAAATTATTTAAAAATTAAAAATAGTTTATAATGTTTCAATCGTATATTTAGTTTAATTTTTAACGTTAAATTCTGTAAATTGTTTGATTTTATAAAGATTCAGAATCGTCTTCTAAAATCCATAATTTTTAAATTTTAAATACTCGAATTACAGTTGAACTTTAAAAATCATTAATTAATTTATATTTACAGTTAATCAACATAAAAAGTTGTTCATGAAAAATTCTCAATTTGAAATAAAGAGCAAAAATTAAAATTTTCGAAGTAAAAGATTTTAGAATTACGCATAATAAACTGAATAATTTAATAATTGAAAAATCTAACAATTGAACACAAAATAAAAAAAAATAATAATCAAATTAATTAAAAATTTTTGATATTTCAAGTGATTGGATAAATTTTTCTTCTAAAAATTTGTAAAATTCCCGGTTTTTCGGTCCAACAGTCACCCTGGTTTCGGAAATTTGATTTTCGGAATTTTTCAGTCGTCCCTTTTCGCTATTTATTCTAAAAACACCTAAAAAGCTGGACTAGCCACGGCCTTATAAATATCTTTAAAGTAATCTAGTCGACTTTTTTCAGAAGAATAATATAAATTTTTTCAAAATATCGCGCCCAAGTCAAATTCCCTTTTACACGTGAGAAAAAAAACCCATAGAATTTTCCGAAGCTTCAAAAACTTTTTAGGTATGTTTATAAACAATAAAAATCTGCACTATGCACTTCTGTGAATTGACGGTTTATATAGTAGATGTAAATTATATGATCCAAATGAGTATTTTGCAAATTTTACAAAACTTAGTTTAGAAAATCTAGATCAGAATTTAAAAAAGGATGAAAAATGGTCTAAAATAATTCTTGATTAAGTTTTGTCCAATTAACAAAATATTTCCTGAGTGCATAATAATGTAAATATTGAATAGCAGTAGAGTTATTGTCTAAAATTTACTTAAAAACTCTACGATTAATGAAAGTCGCTTGCATAGTACGACCGCCGTTATGTGAAGAAAGTCGCCGAAGCCCGGATACTTTTTCATAAAAAAGAAGAAATAAAAAAATAATTAGTTTCTAGCATCGTACTTTTCAAAGTAATTTCCTTCAACTATGAATAATAAAATTCGTAATATTACTTTTTAATTGAGGAACAAAAATGGTCCATGATTGAAATAAAGTAAATGCTAAACTTTTTGAAAGATAGGCAATTAAAAATCTTTCTGATCAGAATCAAAAATCGAATTAAAGAAAAAAAACTGATAAAGATATGAAAGCATTTGCTTGATTTTATTCATCAGAGCTTAAATTTACTATAGAAACTACAAGACTGTGTAGAACAACGTCGAGATGATTTTACGAAATATTATACTCTTTCGAAACTTCCCTATTCCGTGAATAATTAGGCACAGAACCGGAGTCTTCGGTGTTAAACAATAACGATAATAATGATAATAAAAATACTGATAAAGTTTAATGACAATAAAAAATACATGAGCAGATCTAATGCTGGTCATCTTTCACAAAAATAAAATACATTATATTAAATTGTACTATTGATCGCAGAGTATAAATATTTGAAAACCGATATCTTCACCTCCGCTCAAAAATTATTTTCCTGGTAAACTATGAATTTAAAAAAGTATTCTTTATCGAAAGGAAAATCGAAAGTGAGGTTATCGATAAATGTATTTTCCGAAGAAGAAAATAAAATCAATAAGGTGATTGGTCTTTTGGAAAGATCACGCCCATAGCTTCGCTTACTAGATTTAATATTTTTGTAATGACGCCTAGGTCTAGCTTGTTTGTACCTTCGTAGATCAAATCGTTGTTACACCTCAACGAAAAAAAAAAATAATTTCAAAAGTGAGCCTTGAATCGAACTCACCGAGTCAAAAAGAAAAACTTATCATAGTCTAAAATTGAACCTTTTGCTAATTAGGTATAATAAATGAAATCAAATCTTCCGTATTCAATTTAATAGATGGACAAAAAAATATTCGCTTTTTACTTTGCAAATGTTTGTAGACAAATAACTTTTGTTACGACCTTTATAAAAGTAGATTAAGAAATGCAGATGTAGCTTCAGAAGACTTTGTTGCTCAAAGTT
>JAUELO010000365.1:1092879-1105973 GCA_032357855.1 Amphibolips quercusostensackenii
AAACACGCATTAACTGTCAAATTGAAACTCTTTTCGCACAAAGCATTATATTCATTTCTTGACGGCTTTTCGAACTTTATTGCAAATACGAACTTTTCTGGATTTCTTCAATAGGTATTTTTTGTGTGCTAGGTTAAATTCTATTCACGTATTACGTATGATAATTACATATGGCTTGATTTTGTATTTCTGGGTTTCATTTTTAAAGTTTTTTTTACGAATTATTATGAACCAATTTTTGGGACAATTGGACAGATGTCATTAACCTCAACTTGAGTGCAACGAATAACTGCAAATCGTGATTGCATAATCTTTATAATTTTAGAATATTGAATCATCGAAAAAGCTAATGATAAACAAATATAAACAAAAAAATATTGAAAAAAAATCCTAATTAGAATCTGGAATTCGTGTTGAATCTGATTTCTGGTAAATTTGCGGCCAAAAAGGATTCAGATTCAAAAATTTTTAGGTTAGAATTTTTTTTGACAAATAACCTTCTTGGTTAGAAAATTCTCTTTTTGGTTGAAGATTTATGTACTTTTGTTGAAAATTCTTTTTTTGTTTGTTTGTTGAAAATTCAATTATTTGGTTAAATGTTGAACTCTTTTATTAAAAATTCTTTTTTTTTTGACGAGATGCAATTTTTTTAACTGCAAATTTAACTTCCATTTTTGCGTTTGAAAAAATTTTTTTTATTGAAAATAAATCTTTTGTAGTTAAAAATCCAACTATTTGGTTAAAAATTGATGTATTTTTGTTGAAAATCAAACTTTTTAGCTTAATGTTAAACTCTTTTATTGAAAATTATTTTTTTTTTAATCAGATATAATTTTTTAACTGCAAATTTAACTTCCATTTTTACTTGAAATTTTTTTGTTATTGAAAATTTATTTTTTGTAGTTAAAAATCCCAGTATTTGGTTGAAATTTTATCATTTTTAGTTGAAAATTCTTTTTCTTATATCTATCTATTTGGTTGGAAATTAATGTATTTTTGTTAAAAATTCTTTTTTTTTTTTGTTTTTTGACAAATAACCTTTTTAGTTAGAAAATTCTCTTTTTTATTGAAGATTTATGTACTTTTGTTGAAAATTCTTTCTTTTTTTGTTTGTTGAAAATTCAATTATTTGGTTGAATGTTGAACTCTTTTATTGATAATTTTTTTTTTCAACGATACATTTTTTTTAACTGCAAATTTAACTTCCATTTTTACGCTTAAAAAAAATTTTTTTAATTGAAAATTAATCTTTTTTAGTCAAAAATCCAACTATTTGGTTGAAAATTGATGTATTTTTGTTGAAAATCCAAATTTTAGTTTAATAATAAACTGTTTTATGGAAAATTAATTTTTTTAAATCAGATATAATTTTTTAACTACAAATTTAACTTATATTTTTACTTAAAATTTTTTGTTATCGAAAATTAATCTTTTTTAGTTAAAAATCCAAGTATTTGGTTGAAATTTTATCAGTTTCAGTTGAAAATTCTTTTTTTTTATAACTATCTATTAGGTTGGAAATTCATGTATTTTTGTTAAAAATTCTTTTTCTGTTGTTTTTTTGACAAATAACCTTCTTGGTTAGAAAATTCTGTTTTCAGTTGAAGATTTATGCACTTTTGTTAAAAATTGAAAATTTAATTATCTGGTGGAATGTTAAACTCTTTTATTGGAAATTCATTTTTTTTTAAGGGATACAATTTTTTTAACTGCAAATTTAACTTCCATTTTTACGCTTGAGAAAATTTTTTCTTTTTGAAAATTAATCTTTTTTAGTTGAAAATCCAACTATTTGGTTGAAAATTGATGTATTTTTGTTGAAAATCCAACTTTTTAGTTTAATGTTGAACTTTTTCATTGAAAATTAATTTTTTTTAAATCAGATATAATTTTTTAACTGCAAATTTAACTTCTGTTTTTATTAAAAAATTTTTAAATTAAAAATTAATCTTTCTTAGTTCAAAATCCAAGTATTTGGTTGAAATTTCATCATTTTTTGTTGAAAATTCTTTTTCTTATAACTATCTATTTGGTTGGAAATTCATGTATTTTTGTTAAAAATTCTTTTTCTTTTGTTTTTTGACGAATAACCTTCTTAGTTAGAAAATTCTCTTCTTGATTAAAAATTCTACAATTTAGTTGAAGGGTAAACTCTCTGATTGAAAATTAATTTTTGGTGAGATGAAATATAATTTTTTAACTGCAAATTTAACTATTCCATTTTTATTTGAAAAGTGTTTTTTTTTAATTGACAAGTTTTGATTGAATGTTAAACTCTTTTATTTAAAATTATTTTTTTTAATGAGATACAATTTTGAAATTCAAATTTAGCTACCACATTCTTACTTAAAAATTTTATTTCTTAAAAATTAATATTTTTTAGTTAAAAATCCAACCATTTGTTTGAAAATATATGTATATTTGTTGAAAATTCTTTTTTTCTTTTGTTAAAAATTAAACTATTCGATTGAATGTTGAACTCTTTTATTGAGAACACACTTTTTTAAATGAGATATGATTTATTAAATGCAAATTCAACTATTCCATTTTTAGTTAAAAATGCAAATTATTCGTTTGAGAATTTATTTATTTTTTTAAATCTTTTTTTTCAATCAAACTATTTGGTTGAATGTTGAACTCTTTTATTGAAAATTTATTTTTTCCTAATCAGATATAATTTTTTAACTACAAATTTAGCTATTCCATTTTTCCTTGAAATTTGGTATTCTTTTTTTTCATTAGAAATTAATCTTTTTTAGTTAAAAATGTAACTATTTGGTTGAATATTTATGTATTTTTGTTGAATGTTTTTTTCAGTAACTATTTGGTTGAAAATCTATAAATTTTTTTTTTATAATTCTTTTTTTTCGTTGAAAATTCAACTATTTGGTTGAGTGTTGAACTCTTTATTGAAAATTCATTTTTTTTTATGAGTTAATTTTTTAACGGCAGATTCACATATTCCATTCTAACTTGAAAATTATTTATTTTTTTATTAAAAATTATTCTTTTCTAGTCAAAAATCCAAGTATTTGTTTGAAAGTTCATAGTTTTCAGTTGGGAAATCCACTTTTGGTTTAAAAGGCATGTATTTTTGTTGAAAGTTCTTTTTTTTTATTTATTTACTTGGTTGAATGTTGAACTCTTTTATTAAAAATCCTTTTTTCACGTGATATAATTTTTTAAACTGCATATTTAACTATACCGTTTTTACTTGACTTTTTTTAAAATTGAAAATTAACCTTTTTTGGTTAAAAAAATAACCTTCGTGGTTGAAAAATCATCTTTTTATTGAAAAATCAAATATTTGCTTGTATGTTGAAATCTGTTGTTAATAATTAATTTTTTAAACTAAAATTATAGTATTTCATTTTCACTTGAAAAATGATATTTTTAATTGAAAATTAATCTTTTCTATTTGAAAATTTAACAATTTGATTGAAAATTGATCTATTTTGTTGAAAATTAATGTTTTTGATTAAAAAATTATCTTTTTGGTTGAAAATTAATTTTATTAACATAAAATTTAATTATTCTATTTTTGATTGTTAATTTAGCTTTCGTACTTGAAAACAGTTGGGAATTCAACTATTTGGTTGAAAATTTATGTATTTTTAAAATTCTTTTTCTTTAGATTGACAAATAATCTTCTTAGTTAGAAAATCATTTTTTTGTTTGAAAATTGAACTATGTCGTTGATTGTTGAACTCTTATTGAAAATTTATTTTTTCTAATGAAGTATAATTTTTGTAAATGCAAAATAAATTGTTCCATTTTTACTTGAAAGTTGATGCTGTTAATTGATAATTAATCTTTCGTATTTGAAAATTCCACTATTTGGTTTAAAATTAATATATTTTTGTTGACAATTTTTTTTTTTTTTGGGTAAAAAATACCCTTCATGGTTAGAAATTTTTATTTTTGTTAAAAATTCAACTATTTGGTTGAATGTTGAACTCTTTAATTGAAATTTTTTTTTTAATAATGTGTAATTTTTTACAAGTGCAAAACTAACTTCCATCTTTACTTGAAAATTGTTTTTTTTTTTAATTGAAAATTAATCTTTTTTAGCTAAAAATCCAAGTATTTGGTTGAAATTTTACCGTTTTTAGTTGAGAATTCCACTATTTAGTTGAAAATTTATGTATTTTGGTTGAAAATTCTTTTTTTGTTTTGTTTCACAAATGATCTTCTTGGCTGAACATTTAACTATTTGGTTTAATGTTAAACTCGTTTATTGAAAATACATTTTTTTTAAAGAAATATAATTTTTTTAAGTGCAAATTCAACTGTTCAATTTTCACGCGTTTTTTTAATTTGAAATTAATCTTTTTTAGTTGGAAATTCAACTATTTGGTTGAAAATTTATGTATGTTGTTAAAAATTCGTATTTGTTGGTAGAAAATAGATCTTCTTGTTTAAAAAATCATCCTTTTGTTAAAAACTCAACTATTTTATCTAGTGTTGAAATCTTTTGTTGAAAATTCATTTTTTTAATTGAATTAATTTTTTTAACTAAAAATGTAAATTTTATATTTTTACTTGAAAATTGATATTTTTCATTGGAAATTGATATTTTTATTTAAAAATTAATCGTTTCTAGTTGAAAATTCAACTATTCGATTCAAAATTTTTCTCTATGCTATAAAATTAATCTTGTTGGCTGAAAATTCATAATTTTTGTTAAAAATGCAAATGTTTGTTTAAAAACTAATCTGTTTTGGTACAGGATTCAACTATTTTGTTGAAAGCTGGTTTCATTTGTTGTTTAAAACTAGGATTTCAACTGAAAATGTATGTATTTTTTTATTCATTTTTTTTGTCGAGAATTAATTTTTTAACTAAAAATTTAACTTTTTCATTCTTGGTTGAAAATTAATAGTTTCAATTAAAAATTTATCTTTTCTAGTGGAAAATTTAACTATATTTTTGAAAATTCAACGATTTGGTTGAATTCATGTATTTTTGTTGAAAATTCTTTTTTTATCTTATTAAAAATTTAATTTTTTTTGATGAGATATAATTTTTTTAACTGCAAAATAATGCAACTATTCCATTTTTACTTGAAAATTGATTTTTTGTTAATTAAAATTAACATTAAATCTTTTCTAGTCGAAAATTTGACTATTTGGTTGAATGTTCAACTCTTATTGGACATTAATTTTTTTAATGAAAAATAATTTTAAAACTGAAAATGTAATTGTTCTATTTTAAATTGAAAATTAATGTTTTAAATAATTAAAATTGACAGTTAATCTTGTCTAGTTAAAAAGTCAACGATTGTGTTGAAAGTTCTTGTATTTTGTAAAAATTCTTCTTTTTTGTATTAAATTAATGTTCTTGGCTAAAATACATTCTTTTTCGTTGAAAATTCTATTTTTATTAAAAGTTAATTTTTCTAACTTATAATTTATGTATTTTTTTCAAATTCTTCTTCTTATTAAAAATTAACTATTTGGTTTTAAGTCGAACTATTTTCTTAATAATTACTTTTTTTAAGATTCACCTCTTTGGTTATCAATTCAACTGTTTTATTGAAAATTGTGGTTTTGGGTAGAAAATTAATCTTGTTTTTTGAAAATTTATATTTTTGTTTGGAAATTAACTATTTTGTTAAAAATGTATCTCATACGGTTTAAAAGTGAACACATTTTTTAAAAATTCAAATTTTCGGCTTGAAAATTTAACTCTTTCGTCGAAAATCCATCCATTTGGTTAAGAATTCAACTATTTTGTTAAAAAGCTGTCTTTTTAGATGATTTTAAACTGAGTCGAATTATTCCTAAAATTTTGAACAATCTTTCAAAATTAAAGAAATTTATTTAAAATCTTTTATATTTTTTTCGACATTTTTAGAAATGTTTTAAAATTTTCATTAAAAATGAATCTTTCAACATGAAAAATCATTTAAAATTTTCCCTAAAATTTTAAGAAAAGTTTTTCTTTTTTTGAAAGCTTTTAAAATTCTTAAAAAATTTCCCATTTTGTATTCGAAATCCTCAAAAACTTACATTTTGTTTGAATGACTTGAAATCTTTTCAAGTTTTCAATTATTTCGTATTTCTTTAAAAATTAAACTTACTTGAATTTTGTAATCTTGCAAAATTGAAACCTTTTGCGTTAAAATCTTCTACATTCTCATCCGAAATTTTAGGGAATCTTTTGCAATCTTTTTAAATATTCTATTGAATTTAATTTTTTAACAAAGAAATAATTTAAAATTTTCCCTGGAATCCCCAGGAATCATTTTTTAATTTTCTTTGTTTATTTTGTTAATGGTTATATACATATAATTTTCCTGAGTTTTTAGGAAGTATTTGAGTACTCTGAAAAATATTTAAGACTTTTTGAAGCTTAGAAAAATTTAAGAATATTTCATAAATGTTCGAAAATCTTTTAAAGTTTTAAAACATTTTCAATTTCTTTAAAATTCTACTAATTCTGAAATATGTTTTAAGCTTACTCGAATTATTCCTAAAGTTGTTTTGAAATCTTCCGGATTCATTTTTGACAATTTAGGAACTCTTTTGTAATGTTCTATAATTTTTTTAAATATTCTCTTTAAATTAATTTAAAAAAATAAAGAATCACTGTTTATTTTCTCAGAAATCTTTAAAAAAATGTTTATTATTTTGAACGATACTGAAATCTTTCAAAAGGTTTTACAGTTATATTTCAAAATCTTAAAAAATCTATATTTTGTTCTAAGTTTTTAAAAATTTTGTATTACTTTCGAAATTTTGAAAAAGATCTGCAAAATTTAAAAGTTGCCCTCAAATCTTTCAGATCCTTTTTTTAAAATTTTGGAAATCTTTTGAAATGTTTTAAAATCTTTTTAAATATTCTCTTAAAATAAATGTTATAGAATAAAAAAATCATTTCAAACTTTCCGAAAAAATTTAAGAAATTTTTGTATTTACTTGAAATTTTTGTATTTACTTGAAGCCTTTTAAAATTTTTTAAGACCTTCTAAATTTTTTTTCATAATCTTTAAAAATCTACATTGTATTTAAAATAAAATTATTTTTGTATCCTTTTAAAAGTTCTAAATATCTCTCCAACATATTCGGATATTTTCTAGAATAATGTAATCTTGCAAAATTGAAACATTTTCCTTTGAAATTTACTACGTTCTTTTCCAAAATTTTAGGAAATCATTTGAAATGTTTTAAAATATTTAAAAATATTTTCTTTAAATTAATTTTTCAACAAAAAACTTGATTTAATTTTTCCTGGAATCTCAAGAAAAAAATAGCATTATCTGAAAACCTTCGGCATCCTTAAAAACCTCTAAAATCTTTAAAAATTGTATTTTAAAGTCTTGAAAAATCTACATTTTGTTTAAAATTTGTCGATAAAGGTAATTTTTTTGTTACCGGTACTGATAATTTTGTTTGTCATTATAGATTCTGTAAAGTGAGATGGTTTAAGTTTTTTTCCATAATTTAATTTTTCTCATCTCTTTTTGAATCATGAAAAAATGTACAAATAGCAGTCTGGTATTAAAATATTGAGAACAGAATTATTTCCCAATATTAAAAAACAATTTAAATCAACATTTTTTCTCCGAACAATAATTTTTAGAAACATTCAGAAATAAATTGCATCATCAAATGAAATTATTTATTTAGCGATTTCGATTTAGTAACTAAATGGTGCAGAAATTTCATAATTTTTAATAATAGATAAATAAAGATACCCTCGTTTAGTATGATCAAGGGGTTATGGGTAGAATCATTTTGTCATTTTTAAAACATTTGGTCAAAAAGTTGAGAAAATTTTTAGAATTAAAATTCCTCATTTGGAAATTTTGATTTAAAAGATACCAGAAATTTAAAATAAAAAACTGAAAACAATTACTTGAAGCCACTTAATTATTAATAAAAAATATTTTGCTTTCAGATTCATTAAGCAGTTTATCATCGTCTGCTTCTCTCTTAACTGGTTCTACTTCTCTATCAACTGGCAGCCTCCTCTCGAGTATCGCACCACCATCAGCCCTTCCAAGTTTTGTTACAAGTCCTTCATCTCAGCCTCCTTCTTCAAACATATCACCACAAGAAAATTTAAATCCGAATCTCAAAAAGGATGACGTCTTGATTGAAAGGAAACCAAACACTGAAAATGAAATGAACAAGCAGTTGCAACAGGATAAACTTTATCCTCCCTCAACTTCTACTGAGCAACCCATAGTAAATATTTCATTAACTGATAATGAAGCTCCTGATTCTGGAGTCCTCGGGGCTGGTTTGTTCTCCTGGGTAAAAGAAACTGTGGCAAACAACAGCGTCCTGAGCAAAGTTGCAGAAAAGGCTAAGAACAGTGTCAATTCCATGATTACGACTTTGGATCCTCAAATGCGGGAATTCATTTGTAAGTAATTCCGTACGGAAAATTATTATAGAAAATTGAGAATAGGTCTATCCCAGGAGCATGCCTTGCTAGTGCAAAATTTCGTGCCTGCGGCGGGAATAGCAAACAGTGGCGCTGCGGTCGTCACTTGATACATTTGAATTGCAGTCACTGCGAAGCGCCACTAGATATTTTATTTTTTAAAATAATTTTTTGACTGTTTTCGAAGTTTCTCAAAACCAATTTACAATCTAAATTGTTTATTTCATCAGATTAGCACTATCCTAAGTGAGCTTGTGAGGTAATATATTTATTATTTGATATTGAATATAATTACATTTTCACAAAGTAAAATTTCGAAATTAGAAAATTAATTTCTAAATCATAACTCCCATCGACTTCGGTTCTTGCCTCAAAATTTTTTAATGTTCCAAATTAATTTTCTGAGAAAAAAAAATAAAAAATAGTTAACTTAATTTAGACAAAAGTATTTATTATAAATATTACTGAATTTTTTTCTAGAAAAATTAGTTTTGAAAATAGCAAGACTTAGGGGCAAGCAACGTAGCTGATAGGGGTGGTTATTGTTTATAAATTATTTTTTTCACTCCATCCTGTTACATTGTATAAGAATGAGTAAATATTAAAATAAACCGTTACAAATATGCAGTAATAATTACAAGTTTGCAGTAATAATTGCAAACGAATATTATTCCGCAAGTCTCCAAATTCGATTTAAACCATTTAAAAAAAATAATTAGTTGCGTTCTTATCTTTTTTAATTATGATATCATTCAGTTCATGTAGCGAGATTCAAAAATCTTTTACTTAAAAATTTTCCACTAGAAGAGATGAATTTTTACATAAAAAAGACGAGTTTACAACTACAAAAGATAAATTTTGTAAGAAAAAAGATTCATTCTCAACATAATACAAAAACTTTTTGACAAATAGTCAAATTTTTTGAACAAGAAGATTAATTTTGTACTAGAGTTGACGAATTTTTAAGAGAATACATTTATTTTTAACCAAATAGTTAAATTTTCAATCAAAAAGATTAATTTTAAATAAAGAACACCAATTTTCTACCAGAAGGTTTAATTTTGTACCAAATAGATGAATTTTCTACCGAAGAATATGAATTTTAAACAAAAAATGTAGTTTACAACTAATCAGTTGAGTTTTCAACAAAATAGTTGAATTGTCAGTTTAAAAAATTAATTTTTAACAAAAAAAGTAGAATTTCCAACTGTTATTGTGAATCTTTAACTAAGAAAGTGAATTTTTAAAAAAGTAGTTAAACTATCAACCAAGAAGTCGAATTTTCAACCTAAAAAGATTGTATATTTCGTCATAAAAAGATTTTAATTTAAAATAAAAAACAGTTGAATTAACACAACAAAGATAAATTATTCAACAAAGTACATAAATATTCTACCAAATACTTAAATTTTTCATCAACTTGTTGAATTTTCTACAAAACAATTGAAATTTTAACCCGAAAATACGAATTGTCAACAAAAAGTTAATTTTTAACCAAAGCAGATTCATTCTTTACCACAGTTGCATTTGTAACCATGAAAGATAAAATTTCTACACAAAAAAAGATTAATTTTAAAACCAAAAAGATAAATTTTTTAACAAATTATTGAATTTTTGATCAAATACAAATTTGTTAGTCAAGAAGAAAATTTCAATTAAATTGTTGAATATCAAGCCAAAAAGACTAACTTGCAACAAAATAGGTGGGTTTTCAAAAAAAAAACATTAATTTTCAAAAAAAAGTTCCATTTTGAACCAGAAAATTAGCATTCTACAAAACAGTTAAATTTTCAACCAAGAAGATTAATTTTCTACTAGGGAAGATGAATTCTCAACAACGAAATAAATATTTTTAACCAAATAGTTGAACTTTCAACCAATAAGATTAACTTTTTACCAGAAAAGAATTTTCAATGGAAAAGTTAATTTTCAACAAATCAGTTAAATATCAGTTTAAAAAAATGAATGAAAAAAAAAAGAATTTTCAACGAAAATATTATAATTTTAAATAAAATTGTTGCATTCAAAAAAAAACTTTTTCGATGGAAAAGGACGATTTTTCACAAAATACATATATTTTTAACTAACTAATTGAAATTCCAACCAAGAAGGTTGATTTTCTACTAAGAAATACGAATTTTCAACAAAATACATATATTTTAAACGAAATAGTAGAATTTTCTACCAATAACTTCAATTTTCTAACAAAAAATAATTTTTCAAGAAATTGCCTAAATTTGCAATCAAATATGAACAATAGATGCGAAGTTAGTCCAAATTGTGTTTCATTAATTTTTAGTTCACATAATTTTCATTCCTAAAAATTTGTTAATTAAATAGTTTAAAAATTCACTTATTTAATTTAAAATATTTTAGAAACGAAAATGAAAATCAAGGCCTGGATTTTAAACCAAGTATTCAAAAGTAAATAATTTAAAACTAAATTGTTTAAAATAGACGCTTGTAATTTGTAAAACATTTCGAATGATTTTTAGAGATATTTAGATTTTGGTAAAGATTCAAAAATAATTATAAACTTGAATTGATTTAAAATAATTCAAACGAAGTGTGTGTTCTGACAAAATCTGGCTATTCGTACTGAAATTTCAGTGAAAATAGCCATGGCCTAATTTAAAACCAAATATAGATTATTGTAGATTCCGAACGAAAAATTGAGAAGCTTTTTAAGAGTTGTTAAAAGCTTCGAAAGAATAAAATTATTTTCTTAAGATTGCTAGGAAAATTGAAAATGATTTTTTATTTTGAAAAATTATTTTAATAGTTCTAATTTTGTAGGATTTTCTAAAAATTTTAGGAAAAATTCGAATCATTTTGAAAGATATTTAGAAGTTATGAAAAAATTTTAAACAACATGCAGATTTTTCAAGGTTTTGAAATAAAATGTTGAAGATTTTTGAGGATTTCTAAAGTTTTCAAAATAAAAATAACTTAATTTTTTATTTAATTTTTATACCTTATTGTTTCGCGATTCTAGAAAAATAATTACAGGCCTCGGACTCAACGCACTGTTGACACTAAGAAAAGGTTTTAATATAAACACAGAACAGTTGAATTAAAACAAATAGGATGAATTTTCAACAAAACAGTTAAATCCTCAATCAAAAAAATTTAATTCTCAACTAAACAGGTGTTTTTTTCACCAAAAAGATAAGTTTTCTACAAAACAGTTCAATTTCAAAAAAAAAAAATGAATTTTCAACGCGGAAAATTGATTTTCTACCAAAAAAGATCATTTTCAACAAAATATGTACATTTTTAACTAAATTGTTGAATTTTCAACCAAGAAGATTAATTTTCTACCAGAAAAGATAAATAGTTTAAGCAGGAGATTTAATATTAGTCCAATTTTGTTAGATCAATTTTTGAGTAAAAATAGAGTAGTTAAATTTTTATTCAGAAAAATTAATTTTCAATGAAAGACGAGTTTTTACAAAACTGTTTAATTTTGTGCCAAATACCTGAATTTTCCACCACGTTGTTGATTTTTTAAGCTAAAAAGACGAATTTTCTGCAAATCATTTAAATTTTCAGTTCAAAAAATTAATTTTGAACAAAGAAAATGAATTTTAAAATAAAATTGTGAATCTTCAACCAAAATGTGAACTTTTAAGAAAGTATATTACACCAAAAAAGATCATTTTCATTGGAAAATGTAATGGATATTTTAAGAAAAAAACATTATAATTAAAAATAAAAGGCGGTTGGATTTAACCAACAAAAATATTTTGAATAAAATACTTGAATCCTCATGTAAATCATATTTATTTTTAACCGAAAATTTAATTTTTATCTAAAAAAGATTAATTTTTAACCAGACAGTTGCATTTATAACCAAAAAGTTCAAATTTTAACAGAATCAGAAAAAAAATTTAATCAAATCGTTAAATTTTCAACAACAAAAAATTAATTGTCCACCAGAACAGACGAATTTTTAACAAATCACATACATTTTTAATGAAAAAATTGGATTTTCAAGCAGGATATTAGTTTTGGACCAAACTGGCGAATTTTTAACAAATTTCGTTAATTTTGAGGCTTAATAGTTTGAACAGTATATGTAATGTTAGTCCAAAGTTCATTTGATTAATTTTTAGTTTATTCACTTTTTTTCTAAAATTTTTCTACTAAATAGTTGATTTTTTTAAACTAAAAAAGATCAGTTTTCAAATAAAAGTCGAATAGTTAAATTTTTATTCAGAAGAATTCTTTTTGCTTCGAGATTTTCAAAACTTATTAGTTGAATTTGTTGACATAAAAACACAAATTTTTAAACCAAAATGGTGTAGTTAAATTTTTATTAGAGAAAATTAATTTTCAGTGAAAAAAATTCTGCAAAACAGTCTAATTTTGTACCAAATTGTTGAGTTTTTAAGACAAAAAGTCTTATTTTCTGCAAAACAATTGAATTTTCGATCCAAAGATATGAACTTTGAACAAAATAGTTAAACTGTTGGTTGAAAAAATTAATTTTTTATCAAAAAAAATTAATTTTTAATTACAATTGTTGTGAATCTTTACCAAAAAAATGAACATTTAAGACAATATTTTGCACCCAAAACGATAAGTTTCAACGAAAAATGTAATAGTTGATCTTTGAACAAAAGAAATTGAATTAAAAATAAAAGTTAGGTTTATCCAACAAAAACAAATTTTTAGGAAAACACTTGCATTCTCATATA
>JAUELO010000365.1:1200754-1211808 GCA_032357855.1 Amphibolips quercusostensackenii
TCATTGAATTTTTAACCAATTAATGTAATTTTCAACCAAATAATTGAATTTATGATGAAATAATTTAATTTTCAACCACATTGTTGAATTTTTAAGCCAAAATGACGAATTTTCCAGAAAACAGCTAAATTTTTAACATGAAATATGAATTTTTAACCAAAAAGTTATTTTTTAACCAAAATATTAATTCTTAACTAAATAGTTAATTTTGAACCAAAGTGTGGAATTTTCCACAAAAATGGTACAAGTTTTAACCTGAAAAGATGAATGAAAAAAAACAGTTGAATTTCCAACTAAAAAATATAAATGTTTACCAAAAAAGATCATTTCAAATTGAACAAATAAATTCTCCACTAAATAATTGAATTTTCAAAAATATAATTGAATTTCCAACCCAAAACCCAAAAACCTAAAAAGACGAATTTTTAACCAAAAAATAAATTTGGAACGGAAAAGATTACTTTTTTCACCAAAAAATGACGAAATTTCAATAAAAAAGTAAAATTTGTAACCAAATAGTTGAATTTTCTACCAAAAAACGTTAAATTTCTCTACAAAATGTAATAATTATTACTAAAACAAAAAAATATTTCAATTTTCAATAAAAAACATTGGAGTTGATCAAAAAAAGATTGATTTCAAACAAAATAGTGAAAATGAAAATTAAACCCAATTATTATATTTTCAAGTCAAAAAGACAAATTTTCAACTTGAAAATATAAATTTTTACAAATAAGGTCATTTTCAACCAAATAGCTAATTTTTTACTGAAATGGTTAAATTTTATACCGAAAAATATGATTTTTCAACAAAAAATTTAACTTTCAACCAAAACAGTTTAATTTTCAAGCAACAAAAATTATTCTTTGAACAAAGCTATTTAAATACTAATCCTAAAATACAAAATTTTAATAAAAAAACTGAATTTTAAACAAAAAAGTTAATTTTCAATAAAATAGTTGGAGTTTTTTACGAAATTGATGAATTTCCAAGACAAAAAGATGTATTTTCTACCAAAAAGATTATTTTCAACCCGATAATATGAATTTTTAACAAAAAATAAAAATTTTCACTGAATATTTAAATTTCGAACTAAATATTTGAATTTTCAACCTAAAAAGACGAATTAAAAATAACACTGTTGAGTTTTCAACACGAAAATATACATTTTCAACAAAGAAATTAATTTTCAACTAGATAGTACAATCTTGAGCCAAAATATTTTAATTTCTAACCCAGAGATAGAATTGTTGATAAAATAATTGCATTACTGAGTCAAATAGTTGCATTTTTTATTAAAATAGTTTAATTTTCAACCGAAATTATTAAATTTTCGAACAAAACCTATAAATTAAAAAAATGTTAATTTTTAACAAAATATGTGAAATTTATAACAAAATAATAGAATTTTCTACCCGAAAAGACGAATTATCAAGCAAAAATTTTTAATTTTTAACAAAAAACTGTCAATTTTTAACAAAAAAGTCACTTTTCAACCAAATGGTTTATTTTTCTCACAAAAGAGTTGAATTTTCAATACATAAAGAAAAATTTTTTACAAAGTAGTTGAATTTTTAACCAAAAAATTAATTTTTATCCGCGAATTGTGAATTTTCAAGTAAAGTGGTTAAAATTATAACCCAAAAAAAAGAATTTTTAACAAAATAATTGAATTTTTAAGTAAATAGTTAAATTGTCAACCAAATTGTTAAATTTGCGAACAAAAACTATAAATTTTCCATAAAAAAATGTTAATTTTTAACTAAATATTTGAACTTTATACCAAAATAATAAAATTTTTCAACCCAAAAAGACGAATTAAATAAACAGTCAAATTTTAAATCCAAAAATGAGGATTTCTAACAAAAACAAATAGTTTTAATTTTTGAACAAATAGTTGAATTTTCAAACCTAAAACACGAATTTTCAACAAAAATTGGTACATTTTCGACAAAAAACTTACTTTCCAACCAAATGGCCGATTTTCCTACCGAAACAGTTGAATATTCAATCCTAGAAGAAAAATTTAAAATAAAATAGTTAAATTTTCAACCAAAATTTAATTTAAATTTTCGAACGAAAACTATGAATTTTTAATTAAAAAAATGGTAATTTTTAATCAAATATTTGAACTTTATACCAAAATAATAGAAATGGACGATTTTTTAACCAAAAATTTAAATTTTCAATCCATAAAGAGAAAATTTTAAAAAAATAGTTAAATTTTTAACCAAAAAATTAATTTTTGTCCGAGAAATGAGAATTTTCAACGAAAGTAGTTAAAATTATAATCCAAAAAGACGAACTTTCAACAAAATAATTGAGTTTTTAACAAAAGTTGAATTTTCAGGTAAATAGTTGAATTATCAATTATATTGTAAAATTTAAAAAAAAAACCATAAATTTTTAACAAAAAATTTAATTTTCAACCAAATACTTGAACTTTATAACAAAACAATAACATTTTTAACCCGAAAAGTCAAATTTTCGACTAAGATTTTTTAATTTTCAACAAAAACTATACATTTACAACAAAAACTGTAAATTTTTAACAAAAAAGTTACTTTTTAATCAAATGGTTGCTTTTTCTACCAAAACAGTTAAATATGTAATCCTAGAAGAATAATTGTAAACAAAATAGTTGAATTTTAAAACAAAAAGGAAGGCCTTTACGCAAAATTATTGATTTTTGATGAAAATTTGTTAAATTTTCAAAAAAATAATTAAATTTTGAACTCTGAAAGACGAATTTTCAACTGAAATTGTTAAAATTTCGACAAAAACTATAGTTGATTTTTCAAACAAATGTTTTATTTTTCTCTTAAGAACATTACATTTTCAATTCATAAAGAGAAATTTTTAACAAAATAATTGAATTTTGAACCAAATATTTGAACTTTATAACAAAATAATAGAATTTTCAACACGAAAAGACGAAATTTCGACGAAATTTTTTAATTTTCAACAAAAACTATAAATTTTCAAAAAAAATTATAAAATTCAACAAAAAAAGTTACTTTTTAATCAAATAAGTGATTTATTCTACCAAAACAGTTGAATACTCAAACCTAGGAAAAATTTTTTTTTTAAATAGTTGAATTTTCAATCAAAACTTAATTTTTACCCGAAAAATGTAAAATTTCAACTAAATCAGTTTAAATTATAACCCAAAAAGACAAATTTTAAACAAAATAATTATATTTTTAACCAAAGTTGGATTTTTAACTGAATAGTCGAATTGTCAACCAAATGGTCGAATTTGCAACAACAGCAAAAACTTTCAACAAAACAGTGTAATTTCTAAACAAAAAAGAAGACTTTTAGGTCAAATTCTTAATTTTTAAACTAAATTGTTGAATTTTCGTTAAAAACTATGAATTTTCAACAAAAAATTACCTTTCAAACAAATGGCTGATTTTTTTATAAAAAAAGTTAAATTTTAAATCCATAAAGAGAAATTTTTAACAAAATAGTTGCTTTTTAACCAAAAAATTAATTTTTAGCCGAAAAATGTGAATCCACAACCAAAGTAGTTGAAATTATAACCCAAAAGGACCAATTTTTGACAAAATAATTGAATTTTTTATCAAAGTTGAATTTTCAACTTAATAGTTGAATTGCCTACTAAATTGTTGAATTTACAACCCAACAAGATAAACTTTCAAAAAAACAGTTGAATTTTGAAACAAAAAGGAAGACCTTTAAGCAAAAATATTTCATTTTTTATCTTTTCGTTAAATTTGCAACAAAATAATTGAATTTTCAGCCTGAAAAGACGAATTTTCAACCGAAACTGTTAAATTTTTGACAGAAACTATGACTTTTTGACAAAAGAGTTACTTTTTAACCAGACGGTTAATTTTTTTAACAAAATAGTTAAACTTTCAATCCATAAAGAGAAATTTCAAACAAAATAGTTTAATTTTCAACCAAAAATAAATTTTTATCTAAAAATGAGAATGTACAACTAAAGTAGTCAAAATTATAATCCAAGACGAATTTTTAACCAAATAATTGAATTTTTAGCCAAAGTTAAATTTTTAACTACATAGTTGAATTTTAGACCAAATTGTTGAATTAACAACCCAAAAAGACAAACTTCCAACAACACAGTTGAATTTTAAAATAGAAAGGAAACCCATCACGCAAAATTATTCATTTTTTTTTAAATTTTAAATTTGCAACAAAATAATTAAATTTTAATTCAAGAAGACGAATTTTCAATCGGAATTGTTAAATTTTCAACAAAAACTATGAATTTCAAATCAAAAAGTTACTTTACAACCAATGGCTGATTTTTATATAAAAAAAGTTGAATTTTCATTCCATAAAAAAAAATTTTTAACAAAATAGTTTAATTTTTACCCAAAAATTAATTTTTATCTACAAAGATGAGAATTTACAACAAATGTAGTTAAAATTAAAATCTTAAAAGACGAATTTTCAACAAAATAATTGAATTTTTAGCCAAAGTTGAATTTTTAACTACATAGTTGAATTTTGGACCAAATTGCTGAATTTCCAACCTAAAAAACGAACTTTTAAAAAAGCAGTTGATTTTTGAATCAAAAATGGAGTCCTTTGAGCAACAGTGTTGATTTTTCAAAAAAATTGTTAAATTTGCAACAAAATAGTTGAATTTTGAACCCAAAAAGACGAATTTTCAACTAAAATTGTTGAATTTTCGACAAAAACTACGAATTTTCAACAAAAAAGTCACTTTTCAACCAAATGGCTGATTTTTATATCAAAAAAGTTGAATTTTCAATCCATGAAGAGAAATTGTTAACCAAAAAATTAATTTCTATCTATGAAAATGAGAATTCACAACCAAATTAGTTGAAATTATAACCCAAAGAGACGAATTTTTGACAAAATAATTAAAATTTTAACCAAAGTTGAATTTTTGACTATATAGAATTTAGTTTTAAATATAACTATACAGAATTGTCATCGAAACAGTTAAATTTTCCACTCGAAAATATGAATTTTCAGAAAAATAGTTGAATTTTTAACCAGTAAGTTTAAATTTTAACCCAAAAAGACGAATTTTCAACAAAAGTAGTTTAATTTTCTACCCAAAAAAAATGGTTTAAAAACAGTTGAATTTTCAACACAAAAGTATAAATTTTCAAGAGAAAAATAAAAACTTAACTCAAAAAAACAAATTAAGAAAAACAGTTAAATTTTCAACCAATTAATTTAATTTTCAACAAAAGTGCTTTTTAAATTTTTCACTCTAAAAGTCAAATTAAAAAAAACACACAGGCGAAAATATACATTTTTAACCAAATAAGTAAAGTTCAAACCCAAAAACTTACATTTTCAACAAAACAATTAAGTTTTTCACCCGAAAATATGAATTTTCAAGACAATAGTTGAATTTCCTACAAAAGTAGTTTAATTCTCTAATAAAAATATCAACTAAAACAAAAAGTTACATTTTCAACACTAAAATATAAATTTTCAACGAAAAGATTAATTTTCGAACCAAAAAAACAAATGAATGTTTAACCAATTAGTTAAATTACCAATGCAAATAGTTTAATCTTCTACGCAAAAAAAATTGTTTTAAAATCACACAGCCGAAAATATACATTTTTAATCAACTAGTTGAAGTTTAAACCCAAAAAGTTGAATTTTTAACAGAACAGTTAAATTTTTCACCCGAAAATATGCATTTCCATGAAAATAATTGAATTTTCAAAACAAAAAAACAGTTTAGTTCCCGAAAATTTTTTTTTTTTAACTGTTGAATTTTCAACACAAAAATATAAATTTTCAACAAAAAAATTAATTTTTGACCAAAAAAGACAAATTAAAAAAAAACAGTTGAATTTGCAACCAATTAGGTAAATTTTCAGCACAAAAAAACGAATTTTTAACAAAACAGTTAAATTTTTTTACCCCAAAATATGCATTTCCATGAAAATAATTGAATTTTCAAAACAAAAAACAGTTTAGTTCCCGAAAAAAATTTAAAAAAACAGTTGAATTTTCAACACAAAAATATAAATTTCCGAAAAAAAAATAATTTTTGACCCAAAAAGACAAATTAAAAAAACAGTTGAATTTTCAACTAATTAGGTAAATTTTTAACACAAAAAAAAAATTAATTTTCAACAAAACAGTTAAATTCTTCACCCGAAAATGTGCATTTCTGTGAAAATAATTGAATTTTCAAAACAAAAAAACAGTTCAGTTCCAGAAAAAAATTTAAAAAAAACAGTTGGATTTTCAAAACAAAAATATAAATTTCCGAAAAAAAAATAATTTTTGACCCAAAAAGACAAATTAAAAAAAACAGTTGAATTTTCAACTAATTAGGTAAATTTTTAACAAAAAAAAAAATAAATTTTCAACAAAACAGTTAAATTCTTCACCCGAAAATGTGCATTGCTGTGAAAATAATTGAATTTTCAAAACAAAAAAACAGTTCACTTAAAGAAAAAAATTTAAAAAAAAAACAGTTGGATTTTCAACACAAAAATATAAATTTCCAACAAAAAAAATAATTTTTGACCCAAAAAGACAAATTTAAAAAAAAAAAGTTAAATTTTCAACCAATTAGGTGAATTTTCAACACAAAAAAAAAACAAATTTTCAACAAAACAGTTAAATTTTTCACCCGAAAATATGCACTTTCATGAAAATAATTGAATTTTTAAAACAAAAAAAAAACAGTTTAGTTCCCGAAAAAATTAAAAAAAAAAAACAGTTAAATTTTTAACACAAAAATTTGAATTTCCAACAAAAAAATAATTTTTGACCCAAAAAGACAAATTAAAAAAAAAGTTAAATTTTCAACACAAAAAAATGAATTTTCAACAAAAATAGTTGAATTTTCAACAAAATTGTTATATTTGCAACAAAATAGTTCAATTTTCAACCCAAAAACACAAATTTTTAACCAAAACTGTAAACTTTCCGACAAAAACTATGACTTTTTGACAAAAAAGTTACTTTTTAACCAGATGGTTGATTTTTTTTCACCAAAATAGTTGAATTTTCAATCCAGAAAGAAAAATTTTTAACAAAATAATTGAAATTTCACTAAAAAATTAATATTTATCCGAAAAATGTGAATTTTCAACCAAAATAGTTGAAATTATAACCCAAAAAGACGAATTTAAACAAAATAATTAAATTTTAAACCAAAGTTCAACCAAATTGTTGAATTTACAACCAAAAAAGACAAACTTTCAACAAAAAAGGTGAATTTCAAAACGAAAAGGAAGACCTTTCAACAAATTGTTTAATTTTCAACAAAACTGTGAACTTTAGAACAAAATAGATCAATTTCTAAACAAACAATAAAATTTTAAACTATAATATAATTGTGGTCCTTTCATCCAAACGGAATTAACTTTCAACTAGAAATAGTTGGATTTTCTTTTTTTTTTTTTTATTAATTCAGTATAAATTTAGGCCAACAAACGAAAAAAAAGGGAAAGTTTCTGGAAAACAGGGAAAAATGAGAAATTTCCAAAAAAAGGGGGAAAATAGGGGAAAAGGTGAAGGAATGTAATGCCTCAGATAATACCTAGTCTCAAATAGTTAATAAAAAATAAAATATATTAAAAAATTAGTAAATTTTATAACTTACGTAACAAAGTCTCGTCAGGTTTCTGAGGTTCCTTCCTTCTCTTATTTAATGGCAATTTATTATTTTCAACACGCCACTTTTTTATACATTGTGCCTCGTGAATGGCAATACTTGCAGAACCAAAATTTCTTTCACATATATAACACGTGAAAGCTCTCGTAAATACAGAGTCCTGAAATTAAAAAAAAATCGTTTCCTTTTCAATCCAAAGACAACAAGACAATTCTGCTATTAACATGAAATTTATTTCTAAAAATACAGGACAAGAAATCATAAAAAAGTCATGCAAAAAAAATTAGCAGACCCAGAAGGAAACGTTTCTTCGACCTGGACTCACCGTTGAGGATTTTCTTGATGGTATTTCGATTTCAGGTCGGGAAATTGATTGACTTTTTTTTTGTGGTTTTTCATTTTCAATTTGCCTCTTTTTTAAACATTGGGGTTTGTGAATCTTGATACTTCTCGTTCCAAAATTTCGACCACAAATTTCACAAATAACTGATGGAGGTCCTGACAGCACCCGAACTGGGTTTGAGGTTGAGTCTAAATCTCGATTCTCAGTCTCACCATTCTGTTAGTTAAGAATTAAATTAAATTTTACACATAAATAATAAGAGGATATCTTTATAAATAATTTAAAAAATTTACATATCACTGAAATGATAAAAATTATATTTAATATTTTAAAATTGGTCAAAACAGGCGCTATGAATCAGCAAAAGAGATTTTTTAAGAAAAAAGTTTAATTTTGAAGGAAATAGTTAAATTTTCAACAGAAATATTTCAATTTTTATCCCGAAAAGACTTTTGTTTCAACCTGAATAGTTTAATTTTTAAACCAAAATGACGGATTTCCGAATAAAACAATTAAATTTGTAACAAAAAAGTTAACTTTCAACAAAATAATTGAATTTTTTGGAAATTGTTTAATTTTTAAGTCAGAAGAACATATTTTCAAAAAAACAGTTGAATTTTACAACCGAAAATATAAATTTTTAAGAGAATAGTTAAATTTTCAAACAAAAATTTTAATTTCCAACAAAAATAGTTTAATTTTAACCTAAAAAAACAAATTTTCAAGAAAACTGTTTATTTAATTTCCTACCCAAAAGAGTCAAAAAAAAAAAAACTGAATATATACATTTTTAATAAAATAGTTGAAGTTGAAATACATAAGATGAATTTTTAACCAAAGAGTTAAATTTTCCACCCGAAAATTTTCAACCCAAAAAGATAATTTTTAAAAATACTTAAATTTTGAACAAAAATAGTTTGAAACAGTTGAATTTTTAATACAAAAATATAAATTTTGAAAAAAAAATTAATTTTCAACCGAAAAAGACAAATAAAAAGAAACAGTTGAATTTTGAACCATTTAATTTAATTTTCATCATAAAAAAACGAATTTTGAACAGAAATGTTTAATTTGGACCCAAAAAAAATCAGTTGAATTTTCAACATAAAAATATAAATTTTCAACATAAAAATATGAATTTTCAACAACAAAAATTAATTTTCGATCTAAAAAGACAAATTAAAAAAAAACAGTTGAGTTTTTAACCAATAAGTTTAATTTCCAACCCAAAAAGACGAATTTTCAACAAAACAGTTAAATTTTTCTACCCGAAAATATGAATTTTCAAGGAAATAGTTGACTTTTAAACAAAAATAGTTTAATTTTCACCACAAAAATATGATTTTCAAAAATAGTCAAATTTTGAACAAAAATAGTTTTAAACAGTTGAACTTTCAATACAAAAATTAATTTTTAACCCAAAAAGACAAATAAAAAAAACAGTAGAATTTCGAACCATTTAATTTAATTTTCAACATAAAAAACGAATCTTAAACAAAAATGTTTAATTTGTACCCAAAAAATCAAACTAAAAAAAAATGAAAATATAAATTTTTAACTAAATAGTTGAAGTTTAAACCCATAAGATGAATTTCCAACAAAACAGTTAAAGTTTTCACCCAAAAGTATGAATTTTTAAGGAAATAGTTGAGTTTTCAAAAAAAAGTTTAATTTTCACCGCAAAAAGATGATTTTCAAAATTAGTTGAATTTTGAACAAAAATAGTTTAAAACAGTTGAATTTTTAATACAAAAATATAAATTTTGAACAGAAAAATTAATTTTCAACCCAAAAAGACAAATAAAAAGAAACAGTTGAATTTTAAATCATTTAATTTTATTTTCAACATAAAAAAACGAATTTTGAAAAAAAATGTTTAATTTCTAATCAAAAAGTCAAATTAAAAAAATAATAGGAAAAATAAATTTTTAACCAAATAGTTGAAGTTTAAACCCATAAGATGAATTTCCAACAAAACACTTAAATTTTCCACCCGAAAACGTGATTTTTGAGTAAAATAGTTGAATTTTTAACAAAAATAGTTCAACTTTCATCCTAAAAAGATGAATTAAGAAAAAATCAGTTGAATTTTTAACACAAAAATATGAATTTTCAACAAAAAAAATTAAGTTTCGACCTAAAAAGACAAATTAAAAAAAAACAGTTGAATTTTTAACCAATAAATTTAATTTCCAACCCAAAAAGACGAATTTTCAACAAAACAGTTAAATTTTTCACCCGAAAATATGAATTTTCAAGGAAATAGTTGACTTTTCAACAAAAAGAGTTTAATTTTCACCCCAAAAAGATGATATTCAAAAATAGTTGAATTTTGAACAAAAATAGTTTAAAACAGTTCAATTTTCAATACAATAAATAATTTTTAACCCAAAAAGACAAATAAAGAAAAACAGTTGAATTTTAAACCATTTAATTTGATTTTAAACATAAAAAAAACGAATTCTGAACAAAAATGTTTAATTTGTACACAAAAAGTCAAATTAAATAAAAAACCGAAAATATAAATTTTTAACTAAATAGTTGGAATTAAACCCATAAGATGAATTTCAAATAAAACAGTTAAATTTTCCATCCGAAAATATGATTTTTTAATAAAATAGTTGCATTTTTAACATAAATAGGTCAACTTTCATCCTAAAAAGACGAATGAAGAAAAAATCAGTTGAGTTTTCAACGTAAAAATATGAATTTTTAACGAAATAAATTAATTTTTGACCTAAAAAGACAAATTAAAAAAAAACTGTTAAATTTTCAACCAACAAGTTTAATTTACAGCCCAAAAAGACGAATTCAACAAAACAGTTAAATTTTCCACCCGAAAATATGAATTTTCAAGGAAATAATTGAGTTTTTAACAAAAATAGTTTAATTTTCACCACAAAAAGATGATATTCAAAAATAGTTGAATTTTGAACAAAAATAGTTTAAAACAGTTGAATTTTTAATACAATAAATAATTTTCAACCCAAAAAGACAAATAAAGAAAAACAGTTGAATTTTAAACCATTTAATTTGATTTTAAACATATAAAAAACGAATCCTGAACAAAAATGTTTAATTTGTACCCAAAAA
>JAUELO010000365.1:1277656-1288437 GCA_032357855.1 Amphibolips quercusostensackenii
AAAAGGTACCATATTCGTTCTGTCATCGACGAAAACAGTCACGACGAGTAATTCGCTGCTTAAAAATTATATACGTTTGTTTTTTGCATATGAAGTTTACATACTAATATTGTTGGTTATTGTGTATGTATATAGTGTATATATGTTTTCTTAAGTTATTAATATAGGTTGCATATAGTTGTATATAGTTTGTATAAAGTACGTAAGTATATATATATATATATGCATATATAAAGTAAGTATAGTGCATATATGTTTTCTTAAGTTAATAATATAGGTTGCATATAGTTGTATATAGTTTATATAAAGTAAGGGATGCTAATCTGACTGACGACCTCCACGTGATGCATTCTGGGCAAACATGAACTTAGTTTGGCGAATATCAGCAGTAAAAGAAAAGAAGTATTTTTCTACTTGCTTAGAATCAATTGACATTGTGACTGTGTAATACACGAGAAACTGTGATTTGCATATAACTTATTGCGTCATAAGTGTGTCCCTGATTCTCATGGAATTGCATACATATGAGGGACCAAAAAGTAGTTTTCATTTTTTTCAACTATAAAGTACCGCTTCGATCATTTCCGAAAAAATATGTATTGCAGCCTTGAATGCGAGCATGATCTAGGGAAAAAATGGTTGGTGTACCAAAGCTATTTCCTTTAAATAAAATTATTCCAAAATTTTAATCATCTTTTTATACCCTTATAATCAATAGAATCGTTCTTAAATTTTTTTCAGAACCTCGTTAGTTCCCGCTATAAAATATATTTTAACCATTTATATCGGTGGAGCTGTTTTCGAGAAAATTTGATGTTTAAACATTTGTTTATAACTTTTGTAACAAATTTTTTTTAAGTTGATACTTAGGGTAAATTTACCTCATAGAGGTAGCCACTTACACCCGCAATATGGTCCACATCCGAGTGGGGGCACTTATACCATGCTTATCCTGCTACGGCCTTTTATCGAATTCTTTACGTGTACCTTAAATTCCTTTAAATTCATTACAATTTTACAAAAAAACAATAGGCATTTTTTTGATGAAACCATTTTTTCAATTTACTTGTATTATTTTGGATTTAACTTGAAGTTTTTTGAAGTCTTGTGAATTTATTCTGAATTCGTTACCCTTTGAGCGCGAGAAAAGGACCCTATGAGCGTGGCAAAAAGTACACTTTGGTTCTTATATTTTATACCATAGAGACTGTGAGGCCTAAATGAAGTTTATTCTAAAAACTTTTGAAATATTAGATTAGAAAATTGGAAATTTTGCATAGAAAATAAAGTTAATTTTTGATAAAAATATGTTTTTCAGATCGTCCTCTTCATCTTCCGCTAGTTCCTCAGATTCCACATCATCCGGCTCATCTTCCAAGTCGACAAAATTGCTTGAAATGCTTCAAAAACAACGTCAGAAGCAGTTTGAGGATCGGAAAAGGCAGAAGGAAATCCTGAAAGCAACCGAAACCGCAGAAGAAAAGAGGTTGCGTAGATTAAATAAAAAAGAAGCTAAAGAGCGTAAAAGGAAAGAAGCAATGGGTTGGGACAAGAATTATTTGCATTACACAAACACCGATAATCCATTTGGTGATCGCGATTTATTGACGCCTTTTGTTTGGGGTAAAAAAGTCGAAAAAGAATCTTCACTTGGTGTCAGCAGGAAGGAACTCATGATGAGAAATCGGCTCAAACAGGAAGAAAGTAAAGCAGAACTTGAAAAAGTAAGGAAGAGAATATTAGAGTCGGAAATCGAGAGGCAGCAGAGAGAAGCTGAAAGAAGTCAGCTGCAACGAGCAAATGATGCTGCACAATTTGAACAGTGGGCGCGACAAGAAAGTCAATTTGAATTGGAACAAGCGAGGCTGAGGCCTCTTTTGAGGATCCAGCAAGGAAGAGCCAAACCGATCGATTTATTAGCGAAGTATATCAGTGCGGAAGGGGAGAACGATGCTTTGGAAATGCACGAACCTTACACATATTTGCGTGGATTGAACGTTAAAGATTTGGAGGATCTTATAGAAGATATTAAAGTTTATAAAAAATGCGAGAAAGGGAAGAATCTTGATTACTGGAATGACATTACAGTAATCGTGGAAGACGAACTTCACAAATTGCGGAAATTAGAAGGATCAGAATACGAAGTTGGTAAGTGTTTTTCTCCTTTTTTCAACTAATATTGATCATTTCCAAGGGATTTCTAAGGGTTTTCAATATTTTGAATGGATTTTAATATTTTCATGGATTTTAAAGAATTTAGTGATAGGGAGTGAGGAATTTCTTAGGGTTTAAAATTCCAAGAGATTTGGAGTTCGCCTTAAATTCTATTAATTCATCCTGAGTTCTTTTTTATTCTTTTGAATTTTTTTAAATCATTCGAATTCTTCCACATTTACTTAATCCTAGTAAATTCAATGAACTTTTGAATTTGCAAAAGTTTTTATTTTATTGATCCTGAGGATCAATTTATAAAATGGTCAAAGGATTTGAAATCTTTTAAGGCATTTTTTTAAATGCCTTGTCATTTTCAAGATCTTTAAAAAATGTCAAGGGATTTTTAAATAAAATAAGTTATTTTGGATTATTTTAAAAGATTCCAAGTAGTTTTTAACTTATTTTAGCTTTTTAATGGAATTTAAAAAGATTCCAAGGTCTCAATATATTTTAATAAATTTTCCGAGATTCTAGGAGATCTTGCCAGATTTTATAGAGTTTCACAGGATTTGATAATATTTTAGTGGACTTTAAAGAATTTATTCGACTGAAGTAAGGTAGTTCGAAGTGTTTCAAAGATTTTAAACGTTTTTACATTAGTTTTTGGAATTAACCCGGAATTATTATCGATTTATCCTGAATTCTTTTAAATTCTTTGGCATTTTTTTAATTCGCTTGAATTCGTCTAAAAATTTACATAATTCAATGGATTTTTTCGACTTTTTAAAAGTTTTTAATTATCTGATCCTGAGAATCAATTGATGAAATGATCAAAGGATTTAAAACGTTTTAAGGTCTTTTTTCAAATTCCTTGGAATTTTCAAGAGCTTTCACAAATTTCAAGGGATTTTAAAATATTTTTAATATTTTACGCTATATTAAAAGATTCCCAGGCATTTTCAAGAGCTTTAAAATTTTTTAAGGGATTTCGTAAAATAACAAAGAATTTGAAATATTTTATGAAATTTTAAACGATTCCCAATTTTTATTCTATTTATTTCAATAGTTTGAAAGGATTTCAAAGACTTTGAAATATTTTAGGGTATTTTAAAAGATTACAAGGCATTTCCAAGAGATTTAAACAATTTTAATTTTAATATTTTAATGGATTTCAAAAATGTTTTCATATATTTTAAATTTATTCACAAGAAGTGAGAGATTTCGTAGGATTTCAAAGATTTGAAGAGATTTTCAAATATTGTTTGCAAATTCATTTTGAATTCGCCCTAAATTATCATTAATTTATCCTGAATTCTTTTTAATTCTTTTAAATTTCTCTCAATTCATTTAAAATTTATTGTAATCATTTAAATTTTTTCGATGTTTCAAATGGTTCCAATTCATTTGAATTCTTTTGAATATATCTTGAATTTTTTTTTGTAATCATTAGTCACTTCTTGCGTTAAAAATTAGTAGAGTTTCAAAGATTTGAAGATTTCAAAATTTTTTGGAATTCGCTCTAAATTCTTTGAAATTCTCTTGAATTTTAACAATTTACTTAAATTCTTCTAAATCTATTTATTCCTATTTAATCAAATGGATTTTTTGAATTTTATAAAGTTTTTATTCAATTGACCCTAAATTCCTTAACCTCACCTTACATTCTTAGGAATTTTATCCAATTCTTTTAAATATTCTTGAATTTTCAAAGCTCATTTTAAAGTTACTAAATTCATTTAATTTTTTCATATTAAAATTTTTTTCCATACATTTCAATTTTTTCAAATCACCTTGAATTTTTATGAATTTTATCGAATTCTTCTCGTTTATCTTAAATTCCTCTAAATTTATTCCAATTTTACGAAAATCAATGGAATTTTATCGATTTAAAAAATTTTTTTCAATTCCTTTGAATTTAATTTATTTTAATTTAACTTAAATTGGTTCGAAATTGCATCTTTAAATAAAAATATGAGCTTTCTACAAAACAGCTATATTTTGAACTAAATAGTTAAATTTTCTAACAGAAAGATAAATTTTTACCACAGAAGATTAATTTGCTACTAAAATAAAGGTGAATTATCAACAATATATATTATTTTTCTCCAAATAGTTGAATTTTCTATTAAAAAACGAATTTTTAACAAATGACATTCATTTTCAACTAATTTAAAAAAATGGATGTGATGTTAATCTAAATTTTATTTGATTAATTTTTAGTTTATATTTCTTTCGTTTTAAAAAATGTTTAAATAGTAGAATAATGAACCAAAAATGTATGAATTAAATTTTCATTTAAGAGAAATAATTTTTAATTAAAAGAAAAACGAATTTTCTACAAAACAGTTTAATTTTCATCTAAAAAAAATTAATTAAGAAAAAGAACGAATTTTTAACTAAAATTATGAATTTTCAACAAAAAATAAATAAATTTTTAAGAAAGTTGTTTAACTTTCAACCAAGTAATTGAGTTTTCTAACTAAAAAGATAAATTTTCAACAAAAATATAATAGCTGATATTTCAACGAAAAAATTTTTTAATTTAAAATAAAAAACAGTTGTATTCAACCAAAAAAAAATTAATTTTTAACCAATTACTTGATCCTCAACTAAAACAGAAGAATTTTCAACCAATCAGTTGCATTTTGAACCAAAAAATTGAGTTTCTACCAAAAAAAGACGAATTTTGAACAAAGTACATAAATTTTCAACCAAGTAGTTAAATTTTCTACCAAATTGTTAAATTTTTAAGCCGAGAATATGAATTTTCAACAAAAAAGTTATTTTTCAACCGATCAGTTGCATTTTTAACAAAATAGTAAAATTTTCAACTAAAAAAATCATTTTTTAATTCAAAAAATGAATTTTCATCTAAAATTATAAATCTTGAGCCAAACAAATGCACTTTTCAAAAAGTTGTTTAACTTTAAACAAATGAATTAAATTTCGAAGCTAAAAAGGTAAATTTTCAACGAAAAATGTAATAGCTGATATTTCAACGAAAAAATTTGTTGATTCAAAATAAAAAACCTATTGGATACAACCAACAAAAATGAATTTTTAACCAAACAGTTGCATTGTGAACAAAAAAAAAATGAAATTCTACGAAAAAAGAGGAATTTTCATCAAAATACATCATTTTTCAACCAAACAGTTAAATTTTCTACCAATTTGTTAAATTTTTCAGCCGAAAATTTGAATTTTAAACAAAAAATTTATTTTTGAATCGGTCAGTTTAATTTTCAACAACATAGTTTATTTTTAATAAAAAAATGAATTTTCAACTGAAATTATGAATCTTCAATCAAAAAAATACACTTTTAAAAAAGTAATTCAACTTTAAACCAAAGAGTTGAACTTTCAACGAAAAATTTAATAGTTGATATCTCAACAAAAAAAGATTTTAATTAAAAATAAAAAACAGTTGGATTTAACCCACAAAAATCAATTTTCAATAAAACAGTTGAATTCTTACATAAACCAAAATAATTTTTAACCGAACAGTTGGATTTTGAACAAAAAAAAAAGTAATTTTCTACCAAAGAAGACGAATTTCAACCAAGGAGATAATTTTCTACCAAATTATGGAATTTTCGAGACAATAATATGAATTTTTAACCAATCGGTTAAATTAAAAAATAGCTAAATTTTTAGTAAAAAAAAAATTAATTTTAAATTAAAAAAAAAAAGGATTTTCAACCAAAAATTATCATTCTCCAGCAAAAATATTAATTTTTAAGAAAGTAGTTCAACTTTAAGACAAGGAGATGAATTTCCAACCTAAAAAAAAGTATTTTCGACTCAAAAGGATGAATTTTCAACCAATCAGTTTAATTTTTTTGTAAATAGTTAAATTTTTAGTTGAAAGAGTTAATTTTTAGTGAGAAAAAGAATAGTTTTCAACCAAAAATTATGATTCTCCAACAATAAAATTAATTTTTAAGAAAGTTATTCAACTTTAAATCAAAAAAATGCATTTTTAACCTATTAATTTCTAATATTATTTCTAATAAGAAAAAAAAAGAATTTTCAAATAAAAATTATGGTCCTTCAACAAACAAACAAAATTAATTTTTAATAAAAAAAAAAGAATTCGAAACAAAAATTATGATTCTCCAACAATAAAATTAATTTTTTAGCAAGCATTTCAACTTTAAACCAAGAAGATGAATTTTTAGCCTGAAAAGAAGAACTTTCAACCAATCAGTTGAATTAAAAAAAGCCAAATTTTCAGTTAAAAGATATAATTTTTAATGAGGAAAAAAAATAATTTTCAACAAAAAGTTATGATTCAACAAAAAAAAATAATTTTGAAGAAAGTAGTTTAACTTTAAACCGAGGAGATGGTTTTTTAACCTAAAAAAATGATTTTTCAACAAAAAATGTAATGGTTGATATTTCAACAAAGAAGATTTCAACTTAATTGAAAAGACAGTTGGATTTAACCAAAAAAACTAATTTTCAACAAAATACTAATATCTTCAACAAAAACAGAATAATTTCCAACCAAACAATTGCATTTTGAACCAAAAAAGTTTTTTTTTGGCAAAAAGAGACGAAATTCCAACAAAATACATACATTTTTAACCAGATAGTTAAATTTTCTACCCAGTTGTTACATTTTTAAGCCGAGAATATGAATTTTTGACAAAAAAAGTTATTTTTAACCCGTCAGTTGAATTTTCAACAAAATAGTTGAATTTTCAGTAAAAAAGTTAATTTTAAATAAAAAAAGAAATTTTCAACTAAGTTGAAATTATGAATCTTTAACCAAACAAATACTAAAACGACAACTAAAGCAAAATCATTTTCAACGAAATAATTACATTTTGAACCAGAAAAATGGATTTCTTACCAAAGAAGACGAATTTTCAACCAGAGATAATTTTCTACCAATTTGTTGAATTTTGGAGCCAAAAATATAAATGTTTAATCAGTTTAATTAAAAGAAATAGTTAAATTTTCAGTTAAAAACATTAATTTTTAATAAAAAGAGAAGAATTTTTAACCAAAAATTATGATTTTCCAACAAAAAAATTAATTTTTAAGAATGTAGTTTAACTTTAAAGCAAGGAGATGAATTTTAATCTAAAAAATGAATTTTCAACCAATGAGTTGAATTAAAAAAAAAGAGTAAATTTTCAGTTAAACAAAATTGATTTTCAATAAAAAAAATTTTTTATTGTAAAAAGATGGGTTTTCAATGAAAAATTTAATAGTCGTCTTTTCAAGAAAATAAAATTTTTAATTGATCGAAAAGACAGTTGGATCCAACCAAGAAAAACTAATGTTTAACAAAATACTAGAATCCTTAACAAAAACAGGATAATTTTGACCAAACAATTGTATTTTTCACGAAAAAAAAGATTTGGCAACAAAATACATACATTTTCAACCAAATAGTTAAATTTCTCACCAAATTCTTGAATTTTCAACAAAAAAGTTAATATTTAAACGAAACATTTATTTTTAATAAAAAAAAAAAGGAAATTTCTGCAGAAAGAGATTAATCTTAAGAATTTTTTTTATTCCTTTGACACATTTCAGACTTTTTAAAAAGGTTCTAAATTATTTTCAAAATCTTCACGAATCTCCATTATTATTTTTTTTAATTTCCCTAGGAATCTTAAGAAAATTTTTTTATTTCTTTGAAACCTTTTAAATTTCTCAAGTCTTCGAAAATCTACACGAAATTTTAAATCTTTTGAAATCTTCTCAAGTTTTTAATTATTTTTCAATCTTTTCGAAACTTTTAAATATCTCTTAAACTTACCCGAATTTTTTCTACAAATTTGTTATTTTAAAGATTAAAAAAATTTTCTTTAAAATATTTCACATACTTGTTTGAGGAATTCATTTGCAGTGTTTTCAAATCTTCTTAAATTCTCTCAGAATTTATTTTTCAAGTTAAAAAATCACGAAAATTTTCCCACGAATCTTCAGTAAATTTTTTGACTCTACTGAAACCTTTCAAAATTCTGAAAAAGCTTCTCATTTTTTTTACGAAATTTTCAAAAATCTACATTTTGTTAAAAAAATGTATTATTTTTTAATCCTTTCAAAACTTTTTAAATTTTGAATTAAAAAAATTTTTTATAAATTAAAAAAAAAAAAATTCTGCAATCTGAAATGCTGCAAAATCTTTTGGATTCTTTTTTGAAATTTTAAGAAATCATTGGAAACGTTTTGAAACCTTTTTCAAGTTTCTTTTAAAATTTATTTGTAAAAAAATTAAAAAGTTACCAAGGAATCTTAGAATTTTTTTTTTCATTCCCTTGAATGTTTTCAATTCTGAGTTTTTGTTCATAATTTTATTTTTCTTATCTCTTTAAAATTAGGGGAAGATTTATAAATTACAGTGTGCTATCAAAGTGTTAAGAAAATAATTATTTCCCAATATTCCCAATATTAAAAAGTTAGATTTTGTAGAAAAAGTTGGAAAATTTTTAATATTTTTATAAAATATGCGAAGCATACGATCATGAAGTTTATATAAATCACTTTTTTAAATTTATATTTATTCTTGTCCATAAGGTGTTACAATAGTGTGAAAATATAGTTTCAAAGTGAGCTCAACAACATAAAAAAATATTGAATATTTCAATTATGTTTAAAAATTGAAGAAAACATGAGCATTTACACTATTTTTATAATATATACTTAAAAAATGTATAGATTGGCTTCCTCCTGGGTTTAGTTTATACAGAATTTTTGAGAGCTCTTTACCTTTTTAAAAAAATTTTCTTTATATTTTATTTTAGTTATTATTTTAATTTTATTAATACTTATTTACTATTTTTTATTTTATTAGCTGTGGGGCGAAGAGAAGGAATTCATGAATCTGTAGCAAAGGATGTCACAGCTATCTTCAAAGGCAAAACAGCGACTCAACTGGAGGCCTTGCAGCTACAAATCGAGACGAAGATTAGTGGAAAACCTGAAGGAGTTGATATCGGATACTGGGAAAGTTTACTTTCTCAATTAAAAGGTATTGAATTCATTTTTTATCATTAATTCAACGATTATCGTGATTATCAGCGAGAATTTAAATTTTTGAGCAAAAAAAAATAAAATATTCAACTGAAAAATATAAATTTTCTATCAAATATTTTAATTTGCAACCCAAGAAAGGCGTGTTTTCAACAAAATGAATGTATTTTTAATTAAAAAAGATATATTTTTAAGCAATAATGGAATAATCACATTCTTAGCTCAAAAAAAAATTAATTTTTAACTAAAAAATCGAATTTTTAACTACTTACTTACAATTTCAACCAAATAAGTGAAGATTTAACTAAAATGATGAATCTCCAACAAAAAAAAAAAAAAATATTTCTAACCAAATAGTGGAATTTTCAACCCAAAAGATAAATTTTGAATCAAAAATATAATAGTTCAATTCCTAGTTAGAAAAATAAATATTCAACAAAAAAAAAACAAATTTTCGGCAAAATAATTAAATTTTCAACCACAGAAATAAATTTTTAAATAAAAATAGAATAATTAAATTTTCAGTAAAAAAATTTAACTAAATACTGTAGTTTTTTAACGATATAGTTAAATTTTCAACTAAACAGACCATTTTTCAACCAAAAAGATAAAATTTCTATTATAAATAATCAATTTTTTATTTTAAAAATGGAATATTTAAGTTTTAAGTCTAAGAAGCACATTTTTAGCTAAAATGATGTATCTATAACAATATCAAAATACTTTTTTAACCAAATAATTAATTTTGCAGCCCTACAGATTAATTTTTTAGCAAAAACGACAAATTTTCAACAAAATACACAAATTTTCAACAAAAAAAGATACATTTTTACCAAAAAATAGAATAGTTCAATTTTCAAAGAGAAAAATAAAATTTTAACAAAAAAAACGAATTTTTAAGAAAATAATTAAATTTTCAAAGAAATAAATACATTTTTAACCAAAAATAGAATAGTTAAATTTTAAGTAAATAAAAAAATTTTCAACTACATTCTTGAGAATCCATGTATTTTGTTGAAAAATCATCTTTTTGGAAATGCAATATTTTTACTTGCAAAGTTATAAATTTAAAGCGGTTCAAATTGAATTATTATGGAAATTCTTGGACTTTAGAGACAAATTTAAGGAATAATTAATTATGTTTTTTTTTGTAATATTTAATTGATCACTGGTGCTAATACATCTATTTAAGGAAATTTTGTAATATAATTTGTCAAAGCTTTATAAATTATTAGTATATCAGGATATTTTTTATAACAAATGGATGATTTCAGACATATCTCGAAATGTAGTCACGATTTTAGCCCATATTAGATTTCGAATAAGGGAAGCATGATTTACGATAACTTTAAAAGTGATTCATGGTAACTTACCATAAATTGCTCAACATTCAATTAAAAAATGTATAAATATCTGGAAATTAATGAATTTTTTGGTAATTCATGGTAATATTACAAGTAATTTATGTTTCAATTCAATTAAAACTATGTATACATTTCTGGACATTTATGGATTTTTTTGTCATTTATGGTAATATTACAGATAATTTATGGTAACTTATAATAAATTACTAAAAATTCAATAAAAAAATTCTACATATTTCCGGAAATTTTCAGTAATTTACCGCAAGTTAGCAG
>JAUELO010000365.1:1295243-1310323 GCA_032357855.1 Amphibolips quercusostensackenii
ATACGCACGATACAAATGTATATTATTTTTAAGCAGCGAATTACTCGTCGTCACTGTTTTCATCAATGTAGAATGAATATGGTACCTTTTACAAAATAACGAATGACCATGTAAAGATCGTTAGTCAGATTAGCATCCCTTACTTTATATCTCTATGTGAAACTAGGTGGTATGATGTATGACATTTGCACTCATCGGCGCACTAAGCAGGAACAAAGTAAAATCGTTTTGTGGTAAGTTAAAAGGTACTGTGAGACACCGGGTTTGAACTTTACGAATGTTTACCTATTAGACACGAACAGAAACAACTGAGAATATGGTACCTTTTACAAAACAACGAATGACTAAAATTCTTCTATACAACTGAGTATCAAACTCGCAAACCTTAGTATGACGCGTGAAAACTATATGTAAGTATAGCAGATAATCTTGGATGAAAATCGTCACGGGGAACTGAGATCATTCTGCAATTAAAAATAAAAGTAAATCACAAATGGTAGTACAGTACACGCGAGCATGAACATATGCGTACACCTATTGAGAAGGAATCAAAACACTTGAGAATCATTTGCCACTCTCAGGCGGGGCAACAGTTTTGTGCATATGAAGTGTATATATGTAAATTGTTGGGTATCGTGTATGTATATAGTATATATGCATATGTTTTCTCACGCCATTAATATAAGTTGTATATAGTTGTATATAGTGTATATAAAGTAAGGGACGCTAATCTGACTGACGACTTCCATTTGGTGCATCCTGGCAAACATGAAATGAGTTTGGCGAAAGTCAGCAGTAAACGAAGAGAAGTATTTTTCTATCTGCATAGAATAAATTGCCACTGTGACTAGGTAATTCACAAAAAATATGTTTTTATTCGAATAATGCTGTTGCATTCGGTTTTTATTTACTATTGCGTATCACTTATTGCATCATTAGCTAAAAATTAAGTTGGCCCCCCATTCTCATGGAATTGCATACATATGAGAGGCCAAAATAAGTTTTTATTATTTTAAACTATGAAGTATCGCTTTGATCATTTCCGCAAAAATATATATTGACGCCTTGCATGTGAGCATGATATGGGGAAAAATAGTTGGTAAACCAGAGATATTTCCCATAAAAAAAATTATTTAAAAACTTTAATAATTATTTTTATGCCGTTTTCGAGCAAACTTGATTTTTCAAAATTTGTTTATAACTTCTGTAAAAAATTTTTTTTTAGGCGATACCAAGACCATGCTTATCTTTCTAGGGCCTTAATAAAAATTCAAGGTGAATTAAAAAAAAAAATTAAATGAAGTAGAAACAATTTAAAAATATCATCATTTCTTCATTCAAAAGAATTTGATAAAATGCATAAGAATTGAAGGTGAGGTTAGATGACTTTAGAGACAATTAAATGAAAACTTTGAGAAGTTCAAAAAAATTCACTGAAATAAGGCAAATTGAATACATTTAGAAGAATTCAAGCGAATTAAAAAAATTCAAAGGAATTCAAAAAAATTCAAAAGAATTCAGGGTCAATTATTAAGAATTGAGGGTGAATTTCAAAAAATAATTTCAAATCTCTTTAAATCTTTAAAAAACCTACTAATTTCTTATTAAAAAAGTGACTAATGACTAGAAAACAATTCAAGTGAAATTCAAAAGAATTCAAATAAATTGGAATGAAATTCATCGAAAAAATTCCACTGGTTAAAGTAAAATTTGAGTGAATTCAAAGGAATTTAAGAAAAATGAGAAGAATTCAATAAAATTCATTAAAAAATCAACCTAAATTTAAAAAGCTATTGAGGGTATTGAAAAAAATTTAAAAACATAAAAAAATTGATTGAATTGAAGAAGTTTGAAATGAGTTTAGAAAAACGTGAGAAAATCGATTGAATTAAGAAAGTTTGAAATGATTTTTGAAAAATTAAAAAGGGAATTCAAAAGAATTTGATGAAATGCATACGAATTTAAGGCAAGTTTAAAAGACTTTAGGATAAATTAAATTAAAACTTTTTAAAAATCCATCTAATCCATATTTTTTTTTAATTCGTCTTTTTTGGTTAGATTTGACTGCTTTCGATTTAAAATAAAAATATTTTTTGGTTTTAATATTCACTATTAAATTTTTCGTCAGGAATGGTTTTTTTATATTGAAAATTCAACTGTTTGGTTAAAAGATGAATTACTCTGTAAAAAATTTATTTATTTTTTGATGAAAGATACATCAGTTTAGTTGAAGATTCATTTTTTTAAAATTAAAGTTAAACTTTTCGTTGAGGATGCATGTCATTGATTGAAAATTTTAATAGTTTGTTAAAAATCCTCTTTTTTTAATTGAAAATTAATTTTTCAAACTAAAAAGTACTATTTGGTCAAAAATTCATCTTTTTTGCAGAAATGTACACTCTTTTTATTTAAAATCAAAATCTACTGAACTGGAAATCTAATTAGGAAAATCTATATGAGGATTTTGGTGAATTCACCTTTTTTGGTTAAATATTGGATTTTTTGGTAATTATTTATTAATTATTATTTATTTTTATTATTTAATTTTATTATTTTCAGCAGGCTTTACAGTCTTTTCCCTAATCACCTCTTTTCCCCTTTTTTCTTTTTTTTTGTAGAAAATTTATCTCTTCCAGATAAAAACTCATTTATTTTGTTGAAAATTTGTCTTTTCTGCTGAAAAATTTATCTTTGGAATTAAAAACTCAACTATTTTGTTGAAAATTAATTTCGTTGTTGAATATTTATCATTTGAGTTAAAAATTTATTTTTCTGGTTAAAACTTCGTTTTTTAGTTGAAAATTTATTTTTTAAACTAAAAATTCTTAATTCTATTATTGCTTAGAAATTAATTTTTTTAGTTAAAAATTCATTTATTTTGTTAAAAACTCAACTATTTTGGTAGGAAATTCATATTTTTGTATTGAAAACTGAACTATTTTGCAAGAAAATCGTCTTTTTTTTTATTGAAAATTTCACAAATTGGTTAAAATATTTTTCGTTTCTTGACTGAAAATCTTTCTTGGTTGAAAATGCAACTTTTTTGTTGAAAATTCGTCGTTTTGGGTTAAATTCAACTAGTTTTAATTTTAAATTCGATCTGTTGAAGTGAAACTATTGTACCTTTAACAAAACTGATGGATTAATTCGATACCAAAAGACAAATTTTCAGCAAAAGTCACGAATTTTTAACTGAATAGTTGAATTTTCAACTAAAAAATATCAATTTCCACCAAAAATGGAATATTTCAATTTTCAGTTAAAAGAACTACTATTTCAACAACAAAAAATGCATTTTAAAAAAGAAAGTTAAAATTTCAACCAAAGAAGATTCATAATTTTAGTTGAAAATTAATTCTTTTGGTTGAAAATTGAACTATTTTATTGAAAATTCAACGGTTAAGAACCCAATAAAAAAATTCAATTATTTTTAGTTGAAAATTTAATTATATTATTAAAAATTTGCCTTTTTTCGTTGAATTCATCCGTATTAGATTTAAAATAAACCTATTTTTCGTTTAAATATTAACTATTACATTTTCCGTTAAAAATCCATCTTTAATTGATTACCAATTTTATTGAAAATATTTCTATTTGTGATTGAAAAAAAAAAATTTTTAAACTGAAAATTCAGATGTGTGGTTGAAAATTCTTCTCTTTTGGCAGAAATTAAAAATTTTGTTTGGTTAAAAATGCAACTGTTTGGTTAAAATTTTTTTATTTTTTTTATTAAATATCAACTATTAAATTCGTTACGAATTCATTTTTATATTGAAAATTCAACAGCTTAATTGAAAGTTGAACTACTTTCTTCAAAATTCATTTTTTTGTTTGTTAGAGATACATTAATGTAGTTGAGCATTCGTATTTTTCGATACAAAAATAAATTTATCAATTAAAAATTCATATTTCTGGTTTACACTTGAACTATTTGGTTAAAAATTCATCTCTTTTGTTAAAAATTTAAACGTTTCTTGGTTTATAATGTAACTTTTTTTTTTGTATAATTCAACTGTTTTTTATTTAAAATCAAATTTTTTTAGTTGAAATATCAACTATTATATTTTTTGGTTGACAATACATCTTTTTTGTCTGAAAATTTAACTGCTTGGTGGAAAGCTGAACTATTTTATTGTTAAAAATTCATTTTTCGTTTTGGTTAAAATACATCAATTTAGTTAAGAATTTATCTCTGGCTAAAAATTTCAATATTTTGTTGAAAATTCTCTTTTCCTGATTAAAAATTAATTTTTTTTCACTTAAAATTCAACTATTTGGTTGAAAATTCATATGCTTTGAAAGAAACTTAAGCTTTCTTTGGTTTAAAATGCAACTATTCATATTTTTTTAGTTAAATTCAAATGTTTTTTTTTTTTAATTGAAAATCAGTATCTTTTTCAGGTAGATATCAACTATTATATTTTTCGTCAAGAATTCATTTCTTTTGGTTGTCAATTCAACTGCTTGGTTGGAAGTTAAACTACTTTATTGGTAAAAATTTATATCCTGGTTTAAAAATTTTAATATTTGGTTAAAAATTCTCTTTTTTTCGGTAGAAATTAAATTTTTTTAACTGTATATCTAACTTTTCGTTTAAAAATTTATCTCTTTTTATTTCATTTAACTGTTTCTGATTTAAAATCAAAATCTTTATCATGTGAAATATTAACTATTATATTTTTCGTTGAGAATTCATGTCTTTTATTAAAAAATTTGAATATTTTGTTAAAATTTTTCTTTTTTGGGTTGAAAATGAATTTTTTTAAACTATAAATTCAACTATTTTGTTCAAAATTCAACTATTTCAGTAGAAATTTTTTAACTTTCTAGGTTTAAAACGTAACTCTTTTTGTTTTGTTTAATTTAACTGCTTTTACTTAAAATCAAATTTTTTTAGTTGAAGTATTAACTATTATATTTTTTGTTACAAAATCAACTGGTTGGTTGAAAGATAAACTAATTTATTGTTCAAAATTAATTTTTATGGTTTAAGATACATCATTTAGTTGAAAATTCATCTCTTTGATTAGAAATTTAAATATTTTGTTGAAAATTCTCTTTTATTCGTTGAAAAATAATTTTTTTAACTGAAAATTCAACTATTTAGTAAAAAATTCATCTGATTGGGTTAAAATTTAAACTTTTTTGGTGAAATATCAACTATTATATTTCTCGTTGAGAATCCATCTCTATGATTAAAAGTTTATATATTTTGTTAAAAATTCTCTTTTCTTGGTCAAAAATTATTTTATTAAACTGAAAACTCAATTATTTTGTTAAAAATTCATACTTTTTGATACAAATGTAAACTTTTTTTGTATAAAATGCAACTGCTCATCTTTTTTAGTTTAAGTCAACTGTTTTTTCATGAAAATCAAAATTTTGTGTGTGTGAAATAACAACTATTATATTTTTCGTTAAAAATCCATCCTCTTGATTGAAAATTTTATTATTTTATTAGAAATTCTTTTTTTTTTATTGAAAATTAATTTTTTTAAACTGAAAATTCAACTTTTTGTTTAAAAATTCATCACATTTAGTAGAAATTTAAACGTTTCTTGTCTTGAAATGTATCTGCTCATCTTTTTTAGTTGATTTCAACTGTTTTTTATTTAGAATCAAAATCTTTTTTAGATAAATTATCAACTATTATATTTTTCGTTGAGAATTCATCACTTTGATTGAAAATTTAAATACTTTTTTAAAATTCTCCTTTTTTTCTTTTAAAATTAATTTTTTAACTAAAAATTCAACTTTTTGTTTAAAAATTCATCTCCTTTGGTAGAAATTTAAACTTTTTTTGGTTTAAAATGCAACTGTTCATCTTTTTCAGTTTAGTTCAATTGTTTTTTGTTTCAAATAATATCTTTTTTATTGTGAGATAACAAAGATTACATTTTTTGTTATAGATTCATCTCTTTGATTCAAAAATTGAATATTTTGTTGTAAATTCTCTTTTCTGGGATGAAAATTAATTTTCTTTAACCGCAAATTCAATTATTTTGTTCAAAATTCATTTATTTTGATAGAAATTTAAACGTTTATTGGTTTAAAATGTGAATGTTCATCTTTTTTAGTTTAATTTAATTGTTTTTTGTTTAAAATTAAATATTTTTTATTTGAAATATCAAATATAATATTTTTCGTTGAGAATTCATCTTTTTGGTTGAAAATTTAATTTTTTTGTTAAAAAATTCATCCCTTTTGGCAGAAATAAATTTTTGGTTTGTTTAAAATACAAGTTTTAATATTTTCTAGTTTAAATCAACTGTTATTTATTTAAAATTAAATTAAATTATGAATAAATAATATAGTTAATATATTTTAATTGAATTTATCAAATAATTAAGTATATAATTATGATAAATAATAATTAAATTTTAATTGAAATAAAAAATTTTTATTTAAAAGTTGAAATATCAAGTATTATATTTTTCGTTGAGAATTCATCTTTCTGTTTAAAAATTTAATTTTTTGTTGAAAATTCGTGTTTTTGGGTTAATATAAAACCCACCTTAATTTTATTCAGAAGAATTTATCAAGTTATTTAATAATTGGAGGAGGGTGGGTCAACATTCAAAAGTTATGCAGTCCGAAATTTGAAAAATTTTAGGTCCTGATATTCACAGCACCTGATAGAATATAATTTTTAATTTATATATTTTTTGGCAAGGTGTACGACCTAATTAATTATTTTCTAATTTTAAATAAAAACATATAAACAAACAGAGCATCATGAAATTAAAAAAAATTACTTTATCACTTACCTTCTACGACTTCTGTGCTTGGAAGGTTTTTCTCGACTCCGGGAACGATCTTTGTATTTAGATTTTTTCTTTCTATCCCTCGATCTTTCAGATTTCCCAGATTTTTCATGTTTGTGTCTAGAACTTGAACTTTTCTCTCGTCTGTCATAATCCTCGTACCTTTTGCGTTTATATTTGTCACTCCGTTCCTTATCTTTCGACCTTGATCTATCATAATCACCTTTACGCGAATGTCTTTCCATTATTCTCAACTAAAAACACTTTTTTGTCCTTAAAAGAATATATTTATGTAATTAAAGTGTTCAAAACGTTGTAAAACGATAATTAAACGATTAACATAACCTATAAATTCACATTCGCTCCCTCCACGGCGGACATTTTGTTTCTAACGACAGCTGATTTCCGCTCAAGCGCAGTGAATTTACTACACTTGTACTTTTCCGACTTTTTAACATTTTGTTTAAAAACGATATGCAGTAAAAGAAAAATAGAAATACAAGATCGGTCCATAAAAGTAAATAATTTTTTATGCGATGTTGTGAAGTAAATTTTATTTTTAATAATCGAAAAACTTTATTCTTTTTTTCTTATTTCATCTGTCAACGATCTACGTGGTTACCCCGGTTGTCCCCCCCACATTCCATTGTGTATCCGTTAAATTTTGAATAAGAATCCATCAGAATCCGACAGGACACGCCGTCAAGCAAGGTTTTTGGATAATTCCTTAACGATATTTCATGCTTTTCGCTATAAATTGCGGAGCATTTTAATTTGTGCGTTAATAATTAAAAGTGAATCATCATGCCTCACAGCATCTACTACTCGGATAAATATTATGACGACAAATACGAATACAGGTTTGTGCAAATTAGACAGATTTGGCTTTCAATAAAAATCTTTTGTTTGGATGCAATTAGGAGCAGTCATCGTTTTCTATTGAATTGTACACTTAGAGCATTTTGGAATCTTTCGGGGATATTTTAATGAGTTTTATAATTTTTTGTGATCTTTTAAACCTACGGATTTTAGCACTTTTTGAGTTTTTAGTGAATTTGATTTCTCATAACCTAGAAACCATGGCGTGATGCTTTTAGGGGTTGTATAATGTGTTTAAATGGACGTTGTGCTGCGGGCCTCTTTTTACGTGTTTTTATGAAATCTCGGACTTATTAAAAAATTTCAATATATAGAATACTCATTGGTGTAAGAAAAAAAGAGATTTTTTCAAAAGCCTGTCAGGAAATTACGTTTTTCTAAAGATTTGGATGAATTTTGTGCTATGGTTTTTCTTTTTATGTGTTTTTATGGAATCTAGGATATCTATTTAAAATCGGTAAAGATATAACTATTAGAGGGAGAAAAACAAATAGAATATAAAAAAGAAAAACAGAAGGAAGAGAAGCCTGTCAAGGTATAACCTTTTTCACTTTTTCGAGAATTCTTTCCTTTTTATTTTATTCACGTTTGATGAAAATAGAAATAATTTTGAAATTTAAGCTTTTTTATTTGCAGTGTGTAATTTTTTAAAATGATCTATTCAAAAATTAGGCATTTTAATTTGAAAGGGTTAAAGTTTTGACTTTAACAATTCCATGTTTAAATATTTCAATTTTTGTATGCCGAAATATTTCAATTGTGTTCCAAATTCTGTAATTAAAAATTAAGTAATATCAAAATGAAATTGTTTTTAAGTAAATAAAGTTTTTAAAATTACTGGAATGAACATTTTTTAGTTTAACAATTTCATTTTTTAATATTTTAGATAGAATTATTCCAGATTAAACACTATCAAGTTGAAAGTGTTTGTGATTAAACAAAATTTCTAAAACGAGTGATTTTAAGTGTATTCTTTTCATTTTAATTCTCTTTTTGGGTAAAAAAATTTATTTGAATAATTTCTTGTTTAAATATGTTAAGATTGAAGTATTCTAAATTCAATAAATCAAAATTAAGTAATATTAAATTGAAAGTGTTCGTAATTAAACGAAGTTGTTGAAACAACTTAGAACGAACATGTTTGAATTGACCTATTTTAGTTTTTAATATTTTTAGATTGAATTATTTAAAATAAAAGTTAAACTCATTAAAAATTATTTTTTTTTTTTATTGAAGATTCATAATTTTAATTGAAAATAAATTTTTTTTATCTAAAAATTTTACTATTTCAGTAGAAACTTTAACTATTTTGCTGAAAATACTTTTCTTTGTGTAGAATTATGTTTTTAAGAGAAAATTCAACTATTCTATTTTACTCAAAATTCAATTAGTTCATTTTTGGTTGAAAATGGCTCTTTTATAGTTCAGAGTTCAAGTATTTCGTTAAAAATTCATTTATTTTGTTAAAAAATCGTCTTCTTGTAGCAAATTAGTATTATTTTTTGAAAATTAATGTTCTTCTTTGAACATTCATCTCTTTGGTAAAAAATTCAAGTATGTTAGTTAATTATTCATAATTTTAGTTAAAAATTCATCTTTTTCGATGAAAATAAAAATACTTGATTGAAAGTTCTTCTGTTAAAAATTCGTTTTCGCGGTTTAAAATTCATCTATTTCAATTAAATCTTCATCATTTTAGTTAAAAATTCATCACTGGTGAAATTTTTTTTTTGTGGAAATTAAATTTTTTAAACTGAAAATTCAACTGTTGTATTCTTATAGTTGAAAATTTCACTATTTTGTTGATAATTAATTTACTTTATCGAAAAATCGTCTTTTTTGTTGGAAATTTAATTCTTTTGGTGTAAAATTAATTTTTTTGTCGTTTGAAAATTCATCTTTTTAGTTGAAAATTCAGGTATTCCAATTAAATATTCATTATGGTAGACGAAAATTCATCTTTTTGGTTAAAAATAAAAATACTGGATTTAAAGTTCTATTCTTAAAAATTCATTTTTAAGGTTTAAAATTTATTTCATCCAATAAAAAGAATCATAATTTTAGTTAAAAACTCATCACTGGTAGATTTTTTTTGTATAAGTTTAATCTTTTTGAGTGAAAATTTAACTATTCCATTTTTTGTTGAAAACTGTTTTTTTTTTTTTAGTTGAAAAATCAGCTATTTAGTTAAGGTTTAATTTGTTATGTTTAAAGTTGTATTTTTTTTGTGTAAAATTGAGCTTTTAGTTAAAAATTCAACTATTCAGACAAAGGCTTATTATTTCAGTTATAAATTCGTATTTTTTGTTTAAAATTCAGTTATTTCAGTTGCAGATTCATCATTTTAGCTGAAGATTCATCAGTTTGATAGAAGACTAATTTGTTTGTTTTGAAAATTGATCTTTTTTAGTTTAAAATTTAACTGTTTTGTTCAAAATTTTACTATTTCATTTGAAAATTCATCAGTTTCATGGAAAATTAGTTTTTTCAACTTAAAATGTAAATATTCCATTTTTGGTTGAGAATTGATCTTTTTGAGTTCAAAATTCAGCTTTTCCGTTGAAAATAAATTTATTTTGTTGAGAGTCGTTTTTTTGGTAAAAAATTATTTTTTTGTTGTTGAAAATTCAACCTTTCTACTTAAAGATTGATTATTTTAGTTGAAAATTCATTTTTTTTTATATTCAACTGTTCCAGTTGAAGATTCATCGTTTTAGTTGAAAATTTATCATTTGATGGAAAAATGAATTTTTCTTGTTCACAATTGATATTTTTAATTTCAAAATTTAACTATTTTGTTGGAAATTCATTTGTTTTGTTGAGAATTTTATTTTGTTTTTGATGGAAAAACCATTTTCTTTACTGAGAATTCAAGTGTTCTATTTTGAGTTGAAAATTGATCTTTCCTATTTCAAAATTAAACAGTTTGTATGAAAATTTGTCTTTTTTAATAGAAAATTGAACTGTATTGTCAAAAATACACGTATTTTGATTTAAAAAATCGATTTTTAATAGACAGTTATCTTTTTCTTTGAAAGTTGATCTTTTTCTCTAAAAATTCTTGTCGATTGAAAATTCAAGTATTCCAGTTCAGTATTCATCATTTTAGTTGAAAATTCATCTTTTAGGTTGGAAATAAAATTAGTTTGTTAAAAGCTTAACTCTTTTCTTTAAAACATTTTTTTCTTTGAAGATTAATAATTTTAATGAAAAATTCATTTTTTGTGTTGAAAAATGAGCTATTTTCTTTTTTTGTTGAAAATTACTCTTTCTTTTCAACTGAAAATGTAACTATTATACTATTTCTATTATACCAGAATATTTCATAGTGTTAGTTAAAAATTCATCTGTTTGGTTGGATATTAATTTTTTTAACATAAAATTTAATCATTTGAGTTTTGGTTAACAATTTATCTTTTTTCAGTAAAAATTAATTTTTTTAAATTGAAAATTCAACTATTTTAGTTGAAGATTCATCATTTTGATTGAAAATTCATGGGTTAGGTTACAAATTAATTTTATTAACTAAAAATGTAACTTCCATTTTCGGGTAAAAGTTAATTTTTTTAAGTTCAAAATTCAACTGTTTTATAGAAAATTTGTCTCCTTAAATTGAAAATTCAACTGTTTCGTTAAAAAATTAATGTTTTTTAATTGTATTTTAGTTGAAAATTGATTTTTTTGGCTTTAAATTGAACTATTTTAACAAATTTTTCTTACTGAAAGTTTAACTTTTGCATTTTCGTTGAAAATTAAAAAAAAATTAATATACCTATTTCATGATTGAATATTTTGAGATTGAAGTGTTCCTAACTCAATTATTAAAAATTAAACAATATAAAATTGAAAAAATTTATAATTAACAAACAATTTTTAACGAGTTAGGACGAACAGTTTTGAATTAAATAATTTCATGATTAAATATTGTTATGTTGAATTATTCTAAATTCAATAATTCTAAATTAAGCAACATCACATGGAAAGTTTTTGTAATTGAACAAAATTTTTCAAACGATTTCCAAAGAAAAATTTTGAATTTAACTATTTCATGATTAAATATTTTAAGATTAAATTTTGCAAAATAAACAATATTAAATTGAGTGTTCGTAATTAAAACATTTTAAAATCAGTTTTTTCATCATTGAATATTTTAAGATTGATGTGTTCCAAAGTCAGTATAATTCCAAATTAAACAATGTAAAATTAAAATTTGAAACGAAAAATTTTGAGTTTAACTATTTCATGTTTAATTATTTTTAGAGTAAATTATTCTAAACTCAATCATTCTAAATTAAACAACATCACATGTAAAGTGTTAGTAAATAAACAACATTTTTAAAACGATTTTAAAAGTAAATATTCAAATTTAACTCTTTTATTCTTGAATATTTCAAGATTGAAAAGTCACAAATTCAATAATTCCAAACTGTACAGTATAAAATTGAGTGTTCGTAATTTACAAAAATTGTTAAAAAGATTTTTAAAAATTTTGAATTGAACTGTTTCATGATTAAATATTGTAAGGTTGAAGTGTTCCTAATTCAATTATTAAAATTAAACAGTATCAAATTGAAAGAATTCGTAATTAAACAAAAAACTCTAAACGAGTCAGAACGAGTAATTTCATGTTTAAATATTTTTAGATTGAAATGTTCTAAATTCAGTAATTCAAAATAAAGCAATATCAAATTGAAAGTGTTCGTAATTTATCAAATAATTTCAAACGGAAAATTTTTGAATTTAACTATTTCGTGTTGAAATATTTTTAGATTGAATTATTCAAAGTTCAATAATTATAAATTACGCAACATCACATGGAGATCGTAATTAAATAAAAATTTTAAAACGATTTAAAAAAAAATTTAATTTAAATATTTCATATTTAAATATTTTAAGATTGAAGAGTTACGAATTTAATAACTCCAAACTGAGCAATATAAAATTAAAAGTATTCGTAATTAAAAAATTTTTCAAATCAGTCATTTCATAATTGAATATCTTAAAAATGAAGTGTTCCATATTCAGTAATTCCTAATTGATCAATATCAAATCGAATGTATTTTTACAGGTTTTCAATTAAACACATTTTTCAAAAACGAGTTATTTCATGTGCATTTTTTTAATTTCGGGTCTTTTTGAGTAAATAATTATTTTTTTTTAATTTTAGGCACGTGGTACTCCCGAAAGAGTTAGAGAAACTAGTGCCAAGAGGTCATTTATTGAGTGAACAAGAATGGAGAGCCATTGGAGTTCAGCAAAGCCAGGGTTGGGTTCACTACATGACCCACAAACCAGGTATATTTTTAAGATTGTAATATACGCTAATCTTATTTTTATAAATTTTTTATTTCAGCTCAATGCTAAATTATGCTCATTCCAAATTATATACATTTAGTTAATAATTTAATCAAAAACATCAACCTATGAAAGTAAAGAACTTTGCATGTTTTGGACATTTTTTTATTTGACCAGAGCATTAAGTTCTTACCCTTTAAATTGAAAAGCTTTTAAATTACGAATGATAATCGAAATGAGAAATGTTATTAAAGATAGTCATTAATAAAAAACATGTCCGCCTATTTTTTTAAGTTTTTACAGTTTACAGGCCTCGCAGACCAACATTTGTTTCCTAAAGTTCTCTGATTTCAATAAAAGGTCAAAATTTATAAACAATACATCTCAGTATATTGATAAATCATTAAAATATATTTTTCTGCACTTTTAGGCTAAGTAATTTAATATTGTGATACATCGCCAAATCATTAAAACACTAATTCAAAAAAATACAAATTTTAAAAGAAAAATAACAGCGTATGAAAGTACATTGCTAAGTAGTTGAAACATTATTACATGATATGTTTTGAATTATATTCCGGTCCGATATTTAGTTTTAAAAAAATCATTAAAAATATTTGCATTTAAAATAAAAAATAATTTAAAAAAATTACAGCGTACGAAAATACGTCGCTAAATAATTAAAACATAATCTACATATAATTTTGAAAATTAAATTCTCAGCGGTAGATTAAGTACCACTTCTTTATGCTTCAAGGAAGTGAATAAAAAAAATTGAATCTTCGACAAATTAAAGCTTGGATACTCTTCTTTAAAGGGAGACCAAGAAAATAATAAAATATTTACTTATTCTCGAATAATAATGAAAAAAGTCGAAGCATGCGTCGAATTTGCACCTTTTGTTTATAACGTGAGGAAAACAACAGACGAAAAAATGCAGTAATAGATATGTATGAAATATAAGTAAACTTTAATTATACAGATTACAGACAATATTAAATTACATAATCTTAATGTAAATAAACAATTTACGTTAATTAACAAAAAAAAATTCTTTGTGAATTTCATTATTGTAAAAAATAAATCATTAATTGATAAATCGGTTTACAAAATAAAAATAAATAAACAATTAGTTTCAATAAAACATTTAAATAATTTTTGCTTTATATTTTAATGAAAATTTGAATTATTAATAGAAATTTAAACTTATTTCAGAAAAAAATTAAATGATATTTACATACACTTTCAAAATCTGCATTCAGAAACTGATTTCACAACATCAAAAACATTAACAAAAATAACATAATTGGAGTCGAGGTAATTTAAATTTAAATAAAGTTCTATTAAATAAGAAGTAATAGATCACAAATTAATCAGATCACAACTTAAAAAATTAAACTATAATTTTCATTGAAACATTCAAATTATACTTACTGTATATTTCTTTTTCATTTTAACTTCCATTTCTAAAATTTGAAATCATTAATAACCTCTTAAACTAACTCCAGAGAATATAAGTTTCAGCAGATGCAATTAATAATTAATTAATCAGTTTACGAAATAAAAATTCATTGAAACATTCAAATAATTTTCACTTTTATCTATATATTTTTTTAAATTTTGACTTTCATTAATAAATATTTAATTTATTAATAAGCTTTTCAAATTACTCCAGAAAATTTAAGTTTTAATAGAATAAATTAATAATAATATAATGATAATAAATATGAATAATGACATGATTTTTAACATTAATTCCATTGAAACATTTAAATGATTTTTAATTTATATATTTAAAAAAAAAATTGAATTGAATTTATGAAAATTTGAATTATTAGTAACCTCTTATACTAATTTCACAAAAAATTTAAACATATGTCCATATAAGGTTGAAGATTAAATTCAGGTAGTCATTTCACAACGTCGCACGCATTTAAAAATTTATATAGTTGTAATGAAATATTCAGTTACATAACCCTAAAGTAATTAATAAATTTATGCTATTTAATAAAAAATAATTAAAACTTAATCTTTTATGTAATTTGATATTTAAAAAATAATTATTTTCATTGAAGCATTTAAATACCTTTTACTTTATAGTTTTCTAAAAATTTGAATTGATAATAACCTTTTAAACTAATT
>JAUELO010000365.1:1354997-1370150 GCA_032357855.1 Amphibolips quercusostensackenii
GCGCCATCTTCACCTGACTTACCGACCGAATACATCGATATTAGGTTAAATGAAATTAAGGGAAAATGAAACTTATGACAAAAGATAATTCGGTGAAATAAAAAATAAGCCAAGTGGAAGTTCGAGCAAATTGTGATTATGACAAATAGAAATTTGTATAAATACAAATTACGGTAAATGATTTTTCTGAAGAACGAAAATTAGATTAAATTAAAATTATGCCAAATTTCGATTCGTGCCAATAAAAATTAGGTTATGTAGTTATTCGAAAAAATTAAAATGTCATATAAAAATTTGGAAAACCGAAATTAGACTAAATAGAAATTAGGATGAATAAATGTTCTGGCAAAGAGAAATTAGGTGATCTAAAAATTATGCCACATAATAATTCGTATTAATGAAAGTTCAGGTTAGTGTCAAATCGGAGAACTAAAATGTAGGTAAAATGACAATTCGGGTAAATGAAAAATACGCAAAATAGGTATTAGTTGAATTGATTTTCGATTGAATGAAACTTATGTCAAGCGGGTTTTGGGGGGTAATCATGCGCCTCGTTCACATGTAGCCCCACTATCTTTCACTTCTCTCCTCCCATCTTTACCTCTTCTTCTATTAATAATCCTTCTTTTTGTTCTCCTATCTCCTGCTTTTCCTTCCCTATTATACATTCGTTTCTTACTCCCATCACCATTCCTCTCTATCCTTTCTCTCCAATCCTGCTACATTCCAGTAACATATCCTCCATTCTTTTCTACATTCGTCTCTTGTCTCTGTTTCTTTATATTTCGTATTTCCCTATCTCCCGTTCCCTTCTCTCCTAGTTTCCCGGCACTGCACACCTTCTCTCTATATTCTGCTGTACTTAATCGGCGTTCTCTTTCCCTTCCTTCTTTCCTCTTCCACTATTTGCCTTAAGTGACACTGCATATTCCTTTCTTCTTATGTCAAATCATCTTCTATTCTCTCCAAAATTCCATATAACCGCCTCTTCTTTATCATCACTACCCTCTTATGTTCTCATTTCTTTAGTTTCACTCGTACCATTTTTCCTCCTCTTCGCGTTTCCTTTCCTACAATTCGCACTTCCTCTATCTCTACCTTAGCACCTATCCTTTTTAGCACATCTTCCACTCCTTTCAATTTCTTCTCCTCTAATCTTAAACAATTTTATCACTGTTTTTTCTTTTTTTTTCTCTCTTTCTTTTCTATTCTTTGTTCTATTTTCTTAGCCTTTCCTTCTCCTTATTCATACTCTCCCCAATACTAAACTTCCGGTTTGATTGTTCCATTTTCACTATCTTACTTTCCAACGTTGCTACCTTTTTTTTATACTCATCCTGCTTTTCCTTTTTTTTAACCTTTTTACCAAGTATTTAAATTGTCATCCAAAAAGGTGGATTTTCAACCAAAAAGATTAATTTTCTGCCTAAAAAATAAATTTTCAACAAAATAGTTACATTTTCATCCAAAAACATAAATTTTGAACTAAAATTGTGAATCTTTACCAAAAAAGTGGATTTTTAACAAAGTAGTTTAACTTTTAATCAAGTAGTTAAATTTTCAACCGAAAAAGATGAATTTTTAACTTACAGTATAATAGTAGATATTAAACCTAAAAAAGATTTTAATTTAAAATTAAAAACAGTGTAATTCATAAAAAAGACGAATTTTCAACAAACGAATTAAATCCTCAACCAAAACAGATTTTAATTTTCAACTAAAAAGTTGCAATTTTAATAAAAATTAAATTTCTACCAAAAGAAATGAATTTCTAACAAAAAAAACTTTCAATCAAGAAAAAAAATTTGTGCTAATTATAATTTAACGAAAAAAAATAATTTTTAATATAAAATACGAATTTCGAATAAGTATTTATTGTGTTTCTTTAGTTATTTGCTTTAAGATAATATAAACATTTTATAATTTTAAAATATTTTGAATTTTTTAAAAACTTCTAAAATTCTAAAATATTTTGTAAATTAGCTTGAAGTATTCCTAAAATTTTCTTAAAATCTTCCGTATTTGTTTTGTACAATTTTGGAAATCTTTTACGATGTTTGAAAATTATTCTAAATATTCGTTGAAAATTTTTCAAAATAAAGAATCACTTTGAATATTTTCAGAAATGTTGAAAAAAATTTTGTATTATCTTAAAACCTTTTAAAATCTTTTTAAAAAATTCAAAACTTTAATTCAAAATCTTCAAAAATCTACTTTTTTAAGTTTTTAAAAATCTTTTCAAATTTTAAATTATTTTTGAAATTTTTAAAAAACTTATAAGTATCTTTTAAAATAATCTGAATTTTTCCTAAATTTTTACAAAATTCTGCAAAATTATAAAAATTGCCTTGAAATCTTCCAGATTTTTTTTGGACAATTTTGTAAATCATTAGGAATGTTTTGAAGTCTTTTGAAATTTTTTATTATTCTCAAAATATTTCAAAAACTTCTGAATATAGTTTTTAATTATTTGGATTTTTCCTGAAATTTTGAATAAATTCTGGAAAATTATAAAAAACTGCCTTAAAATCTTCCAGATTCTTTTTGCAAAATTTTGCGGATCATTTAAGATGTTTTGAAATCTTTCTCAATATTAGCATAAAATAACTTTTGTCAAATGAAAATCAGTATGAATTTTCTTATAATTTTTTTTTAATTTATATTTTCTTGAAACTTTTTAAAATTCATAAAAAGCTTTTAACATTTTTGCTCAAAATCTTCAAGAACATACATTTTGTTTTAAATTGATTGAAATATTTTCAAATTTAAATTTATTTTTGTATCTTTTCAAAACTTCAAAATATCTTTTTTACGTAGATTGAAAAGTTTACCTTTAAAATGTTTTCAGAACTCAAAACCTTTTAAAATCCTCGAAATGGTTCAAAATTTCATTTCAAAATCTTCAAAAATCTACATTTTGCTTTAAATTTTTTTGGATGTTTCAAAATTTTAATAGTTTTGAACCTTTTTCAAAAATCATAAAACTTTGAAATAGCTTCTGAAATAATTCCTAAAACTTTTTAAAATCCTGCTAAATTACAAAATTATTTAAAATTCTACCAGATTCTTTTTCGATACATTTTAAAATCTTCCAAGTTTTTCGAGAAAATTCAAAACGACTTTTAAAGATTTGAGATTTGACAAAAAAAGTATCTGAAAAATTTATAAGATTTTTTATATTATATAATTTTACACAAAAGTCTGAGAAAATTCTTTTAAATGCTTTTAATTTTTCAAAATTTTTTTCAATTCTGCCAAATTATGAAAATTGACTTGAAATCTTTCAGATTCTTTTTGGACAGTTTTTTAAATGATTTGAAATATTTTGAAATCTTTTGAAATTTTTTCATATTTTTGAAATATTTTAATAACTTCTAAATATCTTTTAAAACGATTTGGATTGTTCCTAAAATTTTTTAAAAATTTTGCAAGATTATAAAAATTGTCTTAAAATCTTTCAGATTTATATTAAATAATTTTGTTAACCATTTGGAATATTTTGAAATCTTTCTAAATATTATCTTAAAATAAATTTTATAAAATAAAAAATCAGTTTCAATTTTTTCAGAAATCTTTAAAAAAAATATTATATATTCTCTTAAGACTTTTCAAAATTCTTAAAAAGCTTTTAACATTTTTGCTCAAAATCTTCAAAAATACACATTTTGTTATCCATCAAATTAAATATTTTTAAATTTAAATTATTTTTGCATATTTTCAAAACTTCTAGATATATTTTTAACTTATTCCAATTTTTTCTAAAATTAAAAAATTTTCCATTAAAATTTTTTGAGAACTCAAAACCTTTCAAAATTCTTGAAGTGGTATAAAATTTTATTTAAAAATCTACATTTTGCTTAAAATCTTTTGAAATATTTTTTAATTTAAGTGAGTTTTGATCAATTCTTTTTCGATATTTTGAAATCTCTAAAGTTTATGGAGAAAATTCAAAACGATTTTGGAGATTTCAAGTCTGACAAAAAAGTTTCTAGAAAATTTATAAGATTTTTATTATATTATATAATTTTACAAAAATGTCGAGAGAAATTTAAGTCAGTTTTAAAAATATGTTTTTCTAACACTTGGAAATTTTTTTTTAATTAAATAATTTTCGGAAATCATTTAAAGCTTTAAAATGTTTTGAATCTTTTCAAAAATTCCTCTTCTATATTTATGTTTGATATTAAAAATTTTTTTTTTGCAATTTTTTAAAATCTTTTTAAATATTCTCTTGAAATTACTTGTTCCATTTTGAGACCTTTAAAATTTTTGAAGAACTTTATAATATTTTTTCGAAATTTTTAAAATTATTTTTAAAATTATTCAAAACTTCTTAATATTTTTTCAAATGATTTAAATTTTTTCTAAACTTTGAAAAAATTCTGCAAAATAAACAAAATTGCCTTAAAATCTTTCAAATTCCTTTTTGACAAATTTTCGAAATCATTTAAAATGTTTTAAAATATTTTAAATTATTTTCTTTCAATCATTTTTTTAAAATAAAAAATCAATTTAAATTTTTGCTGGAATTATAACAGAAAAATTTATTATCTTAAAGCCTTTCGAGTTCATCGAGAAGTTTTAAAATTTTATTTTAAAATCTTTAAAATTTTACTATTTGTTTAACATTTTTTGAAATATTTTCAAATTTCACATTATTTTCTAATCTTTTTAAAACTTCTAAAACTTCAAAATATGTTTGGGAATAATGAAAAAAATATTTACAATTAAAATGTTCTTTTCTATGAATAATATTAGGAACAATCAAAAATAAATTTTGTCAAGAGGTTATGAATAGAATCCTTTTGTCATTTATAAAAATTTTGGTCAAAAAATTAAGAACACAATTGTTACCTTTATTATTAAAGAATCATTCACAATTTAATTTTGCTCTTTTATAAATAAATATTAAAAATTAATTTCCATAATTTCAGTTTATTAATTTTATTAAATAGAATATGTATATATTGCATGTATTTATTGTAATTTATCTACTTTCCAGACTCCGAAAAAAGTCCCATATTTTTCTTATTTAGGTTCCCTACTTCCCATAAAATACTCTTTAGAATCGCTGTGAAGCCTAGTTAAAATTACTTAAATTAGGCAAAAAAAAATCTACCTAAAATTATTTCTACATCTCACCACAAATTTTTTTTTCAGTATAACAGCCACAGCTGCTAGTATAGGAGCTGCTGGAATTCCACAAGCAGGTCTTGTAACAATGGTCATGGTGTTAGACACCGTAGGTTTACCAGCAGACGATGTGACGCTAATTCTTGCAGTCGACTGGCTTCTGTAAGTCTATTTTTAATTTTTAATTCTACAGGGTGGTCGTTTTAATTAAAAAAAAAATTAAAATTTAGTTAAAGCAGTCACCCTTTGCCCCTCTTCCCCAACTTCTTCTTCCTCCACTTTCTCCTTCTCCATTTCCTCCACCACCACTTCCTCCTCCTCCACTTCCTCCACCTCCACTTCCTCCACCACCACTTCCTCCACCTCCACCTCTACTTCCTCCACCTCTACTTCCTCCACCTCTACTTCCTCCAACTCCACTTCCTCCAACTTCACTTCCACTTCCTTCACCAGCACGTGCTCCACCTCCACCTCGACTTCCTCCACCTCTACTTCCTCCACCTCCACTTCCTCTACTTTCACCTCCAATTTCTCCACCTCCACCTCTACTTCCTCCACCTCCACCTCCACTTCCTCTACCTCCACCTCAACTTCCTCCACCTACACCTTCACTTCCTCCACATCCACCTCCTCCTCTCATTCCCCTTATCACTTCCCCAGCTACCACTCCCATAGCTAACACTCCCCTACCCCCAATTCTCTTTCTCAGCGATCACTTAGCCTCCCACCTCACCCTCATTTCTAACAATTTCCTCTACTTCCCCTCACTCCTCCAATTTTCCCTTATTTCATCTACTTCCCTATTCCCATCCCCTCCCTAGTCACCTTCATTTCTAACCATTTTCCCTACTTCTCCTCACTTGCGTTAACTTCTTTTAATCCATCCGTGTTCATGACCCATTTCTTTCCTTAGTTTCCGTCCTCTCACTTCTTCTACTCACCCGCATTTTCCCTACTTCCAACCCCTCATTACCACTTCCCCACCGCTGATTTCACCTAACTTCCCCCTACTTTTCCCTCCGCTCATTTCTTTACACTTCCCCTCCTCTTATTTCTCCTACTGTCTCTTTCCTAATTTCCTATCATTTCCCCTACTTTCTTTCCCCTCATTTTCCCACACTTCCCCTACCCTAATTTCCCCTTCTTTCATTTCCTTATTTCCCCTCACTTCCACTACTTACACACCACCAATTTTCCCTACCTTCCTACCTTTTATTTCTCCTTTCTTCCTATAATTTCCCTCTCCTAATTTCCCCTCACACCAAGAAGATTATCCTTCTACCAGACGAAATGAAATCTCAACAAAATACAAAAATTTTCAACCAAACAGTTGCTCTTTTTACCAAGAAATAAATTATGAAACCAGAAAGACGAATTTTTATAGAAAATTATATTTTTAACTGAAAAGTTTATTTTAAGTCAAATTATTGAATTTTCTACAAAAACAGTTAAATTTCCTACAAAAATGTTACATTCTCACCAAATAGTTAGATTCTTAAATTAATAGTTGAAGATTAACTTTGAAAAAAAAAGAAGAATTTTCAATGTAAAAATTGAACTTTTGACCAAAATGTTAATTTTTAATCAAATTGTTGATTTTACTACAAAAATGTCATATTTTCAATAAAAAAGATAATTTCTTACCAAATAGATAAATTTTTAAATAAAAAGATTAATTTTCAACTAGGTAGTTGAGTTTTTCACCAAAATAGTTGAATTTTTGACCAGAAAAATGTATTTCTCACCAAGAAAATTAACTTTCTAAAAAAAAAATAACTTTCTATTTAAAAGATTGAATTTTTGACCAAAAAGTTCATAATGAATAAAATTGATGAACTTTTTACCAAATCATTAAATGTTCAACAAAAGAATTGATTTATCACCAAATAGTTTAATTTTTAAGGAAATGGTTAAATTTTTAACTAAATAGTTAAATATTCTACAAAAATAGTTGAATTTTCAACCAAGAAGATTAACTTTCTTTAAAAAAAGACGAATTTTCTATTTTAAAAATTTTAATTTTTGTCCAAAAAGGTAATTTTTAACCAAATTATTGAATTTTTAATAGGAAAATTAATTTTTTACCAAATAAATGAATTTTCAAATAAAAAGTTGAATTTTTAACCAGGTAGTTCAATTTTTAACCAAAAATATGAATTTTTAAACCAAAAAGACAAATTTTTTTTTTAAATTGAATTTTCAACCAAAAAGTTGATTTCTAATCAAATTGTTAAATTTTTAACAGAAAGGTAAATTTCCCACTAATTAGTTAAATTTTTAAATAAATAGTTGATTTTTTAGCCAAATAGTTGAATATTCTACAAAAATAGTTGAAGTTTTAACCAAGAAGATTAACTTTCTTTCAAAAAAGACGAATTTTCTATAAAAAAAATATAGTTTTCGACCAAAAAGTCTATTTTCAATTAAATTGTTGAATTTTGAATGAAATACTTAATTTCTCATCAAACGGTTGAATTTGCAAACTAATTGTTGATTTTTCAACCAAGTAGTTGAATATTCTACAAAAATAGAAGATAAAATTTCTATCAATTCTTAAATTCATTCGAATTTACAACAAAAAGGTTCATTTTTAATCAAATTGTCGAATTCTTCAACAGAAAAGTTAATTTCTCACCAAATTGTTAAATTTTTAAATAAAAGATGAATTTTTAAACCAAAAAGTTCATTTTCGATGAAATTGCTAAATTTTCTATCAAATTATAAAATTTTCAACATAGAAGTTAATTTTTTACTAAATTCTTAAATTTTTAAACAAAAGATGAATTTTCAACCAAGAGAATTAACTTTCTTTCAAACAAGAAGAATTTTCTAATTAAAAAAATTTAATTTTTGTCCAAAAAGTTAATTTTTTAAAAAATTATTAAATTTTCAATAAAAAAAAATTAATTTCTCATCAATGGATAAATTTTCACATAAAAAGTTGAATTTTCAACCAAGTAAATGTTGAGCATACTACTAAAATATGTAGTTGAATTTTCAAGCAAAAATATGAATTCTCAAACCAAAAAGACGAATTTTCTTTAAAAAAATTGAATTTTCAACCAAAAAGTTCATCTTTAATCGAACTGTTGAATTTTTCAACAGAAAAAGTAATTCCTTACAAAATTGTTTTACTTTTAAATAAAAGATGAATTAAAAACCAAAAAGTCGAATTTTCTTTTACCAAATAGGATTTTCAATCAAAAAGTTCATTTTCAATTCAATTGCTGAATTTTTTACCAAATCATTGAATTTAGAAAAAAAAGTTAATTTCACACCATATAGATCAATTTTTGAATAACTAGTTGATTTTTCAAACAAAAAGTTTAATATTCTACCAAAGTAGGTGATTTTTAACCAGAAAAATGAATTTTGAACCAAGACAATTAACTTTCTTTTAAAAAGACGAATTTTCCTTAAAAAATTTAATTTTCGACTAAATAGTTAATTTCTCACAAAATAGTTAGATTTTTAAATAAATAGTTGAAGATTAGCTTTCTTTAAAAAAAAACGAATTTTCAATTAAAAAAAAAAATTAACTTTGAACAAAAAGTTAATTTTCAACTAAATTGCTGATTTTACCACCAAATTATTGAATTTTCAATAAAAAGATTATTTCTCACCAAATAGATGAATTTTTAAAATAAAAAGTTAAATTTTCAACTAGGTATTTAAGTATTTTACCAAAATAGTTGAATTTATGACCAAAAAAATTAATTTTCCACCGAGAAAATGAACTTTCAAAAACGACGCATTTTCTGTCAAAAAAATTCAATTTTGACTAAAAAGTTCATTTTCAATAAAATTTATAAACTAAAAAAATTTAATTTTTGTCCAAAAAGTTAATTTTTAACAAAATTATTAAATTTTCAATAAAAAAATAAATTTTTTACCAAATAGATAAATTTTCACATGAAAAGTTGAATTTTTTAACCAAGCAGTTCTTGAGCATATGACCAAAATATGTAGTTGAAGTTTCAAGCAAAAATATAAAAAAAACGAATTTTCTTTAAAAAAATTGAATTTTCAACTAAAAAGTTGATTTCTAATTTAATTCTAAAATTTTCAACAGAAAGGTTAATTTCTCACCAAATAATTTAATTTTTAAATAAGTAGTTGATTTTTTAACCAAATAGTTCAATATTCTACAAAAATAATTGAATTCTTAACCAAGAAGATTAACTTTTGTAAAAAAATACGAATTTTCTGTAAAAAAAAATAGCTTTCGACCAAAAAGTCCATTTTCAATTAAATTGTTGAATTTTTAACAAAAAACTTAATTTCTCACCAAATGGATAAATTTTTGAACTAATAGTTGATTTTTCAACAAGTAGTTAAATATTCTACAAAAATAGAAGATAAACTTTTTTCAGAAAGGACAAATTTTCTATAAAAAATAAAATAGAATTTTTGGCTAAAAATTTAATTTTTAAACCAAATTGTTGAATTTTCCACCAAATTATTGAATTTTTAACAAAAAAGTTGATTTTTCACTGAATTATTAAATTTTTAAACAAAAGATGAATTTTCAACCAAGAGAATTCACATACTTTCAAACAAGATTAATTTGTTATTTTTAAAAAATTGAATTTTTGGCCAAAAGTTTCATTTTTAACCAAATTATTTAATTTACAATAAAAAAATTAATTTTTCATCAAATAGATAAATTCTCAAATAAAAAGTTGAATTTTCAGTCAAGTAGTTGTTGAGTATTCTACCAAAATATGTAGTTGAATTTTCAAGCAAAAATATGAATTTTTAAACCAAAAAGACGATTTTTTTTTCAATTTAAATTTGCAACCATAAGGTTTATTTTTGATCAAATTGTTAAATTTTTTAACAAAAACGTTAATTTCTTACTAAATTATTAAATTGTTAAATAAAAGATAAATTTTCAATCTAAAAAGTCGAATTTTCTTTTAACAAATAGAATTTTCAACCAAAAAGTTTCTACCAAATTCAAAAATTAAATTTAAATTTAAATTTTTAATTTAGATTAATTTTCTACCAAATTATTAAATTTTCGAAAAAAAAGTTAATTTCTTACCATATGGATCAATTTTTAAATAAATAGTGGAATTTTCAAACAAAAAGTGTAATATTCTACCAAAACAGGTGATTTTCAACCAGAAAAATGAATTTTTAACCAAGAAGATTACCTTTCTTTTAAAAAGACGAATTTTCTTTAAAAAATTGAATTTTCGACGAAAAAGTTAATTTTGAACCAAACTGGTGAATTTTTCACCAAATTATTGAATTTCCAACAAAAAAGTTAATTTATCACCAAATAGTTAAATTTTTTTACCAAAATTTTGAATTTTTAACCAAAAAGATTATTTAACCAAGAAGATTAACTTTTAATCAGAAGGGACGAAATTTTAACAAAACACAAAAATTTTCAACCAAGCAGTTGATTTTTTACCAAAAGAAATAAATTTTTAAACTATAGGACGAATTTTCTTGTTAGAAAATAAATTTTCAACTACCAAGTTTATTTTTAACTAAAATAATTCATTTTCTACGAAATGATTGAATTTTTATCAAAAAAGGTAATTTCCCACCAAATAGTTAAATATTCTACGAAAGTAGTTAAATTTTCAACCAAAGTAGTAGAATTTTCCCATAAAAAAAAATTTCTACCAAGAAAAGACAAAATTTCCTCAAATCACAAGAATTTTAAAACAAACAGTTTCATTTTTACCAACAAATGAAATTTTTACCAAAAGAGATGAGTTTTTAAACAAAAAGTTAATTTTCAACCAAATTTTTTAATTTTCTTGTAAATTATTGAATTTCCAAGAAAAAGGTTAATTTCTTATCAAATATTTAAATTTTTAACTAAATAGTTGATTTTTCAACCATATAGTTGAATTTTCTAACAAAATATTCGAATTTTCAACAAGAAAGTTATATTTTAAACCAAGAAGATAAACTTTTTTTAAAAAAAGATGAATTTTCTATTTAAAAAAAAAAAGGATTTTCGACTAAAAAATTCATTTTCAACCAAAGTGAGGAATTTTTTACCAAACTATTGATTTTTTAATCAAAAAGTTCATTTTCAATCAAACTGTCAAATTTTCAACAAAAAAGTTAATTTCTCAACAAATAGTTGAATTTTCAAATAAATAGTTGAATTTTCAACCAAGTAGTTTAGTATTCTAACAAAATATTTCAGTTTTAAAAAAAAAAGAAGAATTTTTAAACCAAAAAGATCAATTTTCTTTTAAAAAATTAAATTTTTAACAAAAAAGTTCATTTTTTAACCAAATTGATGAATTTTCTACAAAATTATTGAATTTTTACCTAAAAAGTTAATTTTTTAACCAAATATTTGAATATTCTGCTAAATTAGTTAAATTTGAAACCAGGAAAATTAACTTTTTTTTAAAAAAGACGAATTTTCTTCAAAAAATTTAATTTTCTACCAAAAATTTAATTTTCAACCAAATTGATAAATTTTCTACAAAATTATTGATTTTTCATCAAAAAGTTGATTTTTCAACCAAATATTTGAAAATTTCACCAAATTAGTGGAATTTTTAATCAAGAAGATTCACTTCCTTTAAAAAAAGACGAATTTTCTATTTTAAAAAATTTGACTTTTCGACTAAAAAGTTCATTTTCAACCAAATTAATGAATTTTTTATAAAATTATTGAATTTTTAACTAAAGAGTTAATTTTTTAACCAAATATTTAAATATTCGATCAAACTAGTTGAATTTTCAACCAGCAAAATTAACTTTCTTTCAAAAAAGACAAATTTTCTATTTTAAAAAATTTAATTTTTGACCAAAAAGTACATTTTCAATCAAACTATTGAATTTTCAACATAAGTTATTTTCTCACCAAATAGTTAAATTTTCAAATGAGTAGTTGAATTTTTAATTAAGCAGTTAAGTTTTCTAACAAAATATTTTAGTTTTCAAGAAAAAAGAAGAATTTTTGAACCAAAAAGACCAATCTTCTTTTAAAAAATTGAATTTTTAACAAAAAAGTTATTTTCTTGCTAAATAGTTAAATTTTCAAATAAGTAGTTAAATTTTCAACCAAGCAGTTAAGTATTCTAACAAAATATTTTAGTCTTCAAGATAAAAAATAAATTTTTAAACCAAAAAGACCAAATTTCTTTAAAAAAATTGAATTTTCAACAAAAAAAGTTCATTTTAAATCAAATTGTTAAATTTTCAACAAAAAAGTTAATCTCTTACTAAATTGTTAAATTTTCAAATAAATAGTTAAATTTTCAACCAAGTAGTTGAAAGTATTCTACAAAATAGCTGAATTTTCAGCTAGAAAGATAAATTTTTAACCAAGAAGATTCACTTTCTTTCAAAAAAGACGAATTTTCTATTTTTGAAAATTGGAATTTTCGACCAAAAAGTTCATTTTAAAGCAAATTGATGAATTTTCTACAAAATTATTGAATTTTCAACTAAAAAGTTATTTTTCAACCGAATATTTGAATATTCTACAAAACTGGTTGAATTTTCAACTAGCAAGATTAACTTTCTTGCAAAAAAGACGCATTTTCTATTTTTAAAAATTTAATTTTTGTCCAAAAAGTTCATTTTCAACCAAATTAATGATTTTTCTACAAAATTATTGAATTTTTAACTAAAAGTTAATTTTTCAACCAAAGATTTAAATATTTTACCAAATTAGTTAAATTTCTAACAAGGAAAATTAACTTTTTTTCAAAAAAGACGAATTTTCTTTAAATAATTAAACTTTCTACTAGAAAGTTCATTTCGAACCAAATTAATGAATTTTCTACAAAATTAATGATTTTTCAACAAAAAAGTTAATTTTTTGACCAAATATTTGAATATTCTATCAAATTAGTTGAATTTTCTACCGGGAAAATTACCTTTCTTTCAAAAAAGACAATTTTTTTTTAAATAATTTAATTTTCTACCAAAAAGATTATTTTTAACCAAATTAATTAAATTTCTACAAAATTCTTGATTTTTTAACAAAAAAAGTTAATTTTTCAACCAAATATTTAAAAATTCTACCAAATGAGTTAAATTTTCAACCAGGAAAAATAACTTTTTTTCGAAAAAGACGAATTTTCTTTAAATAATTGAATTTTTCACCAAAAAGTTTATTTTCAACCAAATTAATGAATTTACTAGAAAATTATTGATTTTTGACCAAAAAAGTTCATTTTTCAACCAAATATTTCAATATTCTACCAAATTAGTTGAATTTTCAACCAGGAAAAATAACTTTGTTTCAAAAAGACGAATTTTCTTTAAATAATTGAATTTTCCACCAAAAAGTTTATTTTCAACCAAATTTATAAATTTTTTACAAAATTATTGAATTTTTAACAAAAAAGTTTATTTTTGAACTAGATATTTGTATATTCTACCAAATTATTTAAATTTTTAACCAGGAAGATTAACTGTCTTCAAAAAAAGACGAATTTTCTATTTTTAAAAATTTAATTTTTGACCAAAAAGTTTACTTTCAACCAAATTGATAAATTTTACACCAAACTATTGAATTTTCAAGCGAAAAGTTCATTTTTAATCAAACTGTTGAATTTTCAACAAAAAAGTTATTTTCTCACCAAAATTTTCAACCAAGCAGTTTAGTATTCTAACAAAATATATTAGTTTTCAAGAAAAAAAAAGAATTTTTAAACAAAGACCAATTTAAAAAAAAAATGAATTTTCAACAAAAAAGTTCATTTTAAATCAAATTGTTAAATTTTTAACAAAAAAGTAAATTTTTCACCAAATTGTTAAATTTGTAGATAAATAGTTGAATTTTTTAACGAAGTAGTTGAAAGTATTCTACAAAATAATTAAATTTTCAGCTAGAAAGATAAATTTTTTACCAAGAAGATTTACTTTCTTTCAAAAAAGACGAATTTTCTATTTAAAAAAATTTGAAGACCAAAAAGTTCATTTTCAACCAAATTGATGAATTTTACACTAAACTTTTTAATTTTTGATAAAGAAGTTAATTTTCTATAAAATAGTTGATTTATTATTTAAACAGTTAAATCTTTAACCAAATAGTTGAATATTCTACAAAAACAATTGACTTTCCAACGAAAAAGTTGCATTTTTACCAAAAAAGATTACATTTTTACTAGAAGAGATATGTTTTCAAACTAAAAAGTTTATTTTCCACGAAATTGTTGAATTTCCTACAAAATTATTAAATTTTTTTCAAAACAGTTTAATTTTCAACAAACAAGTTAATTTTCAACAAAGAAGTTAATTTTTAACAAAAAAGTTAATTTATTACCAAACCGTTAAATTTTGGAATAAATAGTTGACTTTTTTATCAAATAATTGAGTTTTCTATCGTAGAATTTGAATTTTTTAACAAAAAGACCAATTTTAACCAAGAATATTAACTTTTTATCAAAAATGACGAAATTTCAACAAAACACAGAAATTTTCAACTGAACAGTTGATTTTCTTACCAAAAGAGATGAATTTTTAGACCAAAAAGACAAATTTTCTTGTTAGAAAATTAATTTTTAACCAGCAAGTTCATTTTTAACTAAAATGTTGAATATTCTAGTAAACTTATTTATTTTCTACAAATACAGTTGGATTTTTACCAAAAAAAGTTAATTTTCTACCAAATAATTAAATATTTTACCAAAGTAGTTGAATTTAAAACCCAAGTAGTAGAATTCTCACATTAAAAAAAAGAATGTTCTAATTCAAGAAAAAGAATTTTCTACCAAGAAACACGAAATTTCATCAAATCACAAAAATTTTTTAACCAAAAAGATTAATTTTCTATCAAAAAATACCAAATTTCAGCATATCACAAGAATTTCCAAACAAACACTTGTATTTTTACCAAAAAGATTACATTTTTACCAAAAGAGGTGAATTTTTAAACCAAAAAGTTTATTTTCAACCAAATTGTTAAATTTTCTTCTAAATTATAACCGTACATTTTTTTCCTCTATTTAATTAGTCAGCCGGTTACAATTAACAATTCGTTTTGAATTCAGCTAAATTATATTCGTGGTTATAAATAATATT
>JAUELO010000365.1:1373253-1385446 GCA_032357855.1 Amphibolips quercusostensackenii
AGATATAAGTTTTTAAACCAAAAAGACGAATGTTGTTTTTAAAAATTGAATTTTCAAACAAATTATTGATTTTTTTTTGCAAATTATTAAATTTTCAAATAAATAGTTGAATTTTAAACCAAAAAGTTGAACATTCTACCAAATGAATGAAATTTTAACAAAACACAAGAATTCTTAACCAAACAGTTGCATTTTTACCAAAAAATATGAATTTCCAAACTAACAAAATCATTTTTAAACAAATTGTTAAATTTTCTACAAAATAGTTGAATTTTTAACAAAAAACTTAATTTTCTACCAAAAAGATGAATTTTCAACCAAAAAGATTATTTTTCTTTCAAAAATGACTAAATTTCAACAAAACACAAGAATTTTCAATCAAACAGTTGCATTTTTTACCAAGAGATATAAGTTTTCAAACTAAACAGACGAATTTAAAAAAAATGGAATTGTCAACCAAAAAATTTATTTTCAAACAAAGTGTTAAATTTGAAAACAAATTGTTGAATATTCTAGAAAGTTATTAAATTTTCTACGAAACGGATTAATTTGCATCAAAAAAGTTAATTTTCCACAAAACTGTTGAATTTTCAAGCAAATCGTTGAACTCTACCAAATTATTGAATTTTCTACAAAAAAAGTTGAAATTTCAAGTCACTTTTCTACCAAATATGTAGTTAGATTCTCAAAGAATTGTTACATTTTCTAACAAATCACTGAATTTTTTACGAAACAGTTGAATTTTACACCAAAAACATGAATTCTCTACCAAAAGATACAAAATTTCAACAAAACACAAGATTTTTTTTACCAAACAGTTGCATTTTTACACTAAAAAAACGACATTTTTACCATAGAAATGAATTTTCAAACCAAAAAGGACATTTTCAAACAAACAGTTGCATTTTTTACAAGAAAAGATAAATCTTGAATTCAAAAAGACGAATTTTCTTTTTAAAAAATTGAATTTTCAAACACAAAATTCTTTTTCAACGAAGTTGTTAAAATTTCTATTAAAAAATACGAGATTTAAAAAAATTACAAGAATTTTAAACAAACAGTTGCCTTTTCACCAAAAAGATGACATTTTTACTAAAAGATATGAATATTCAAACTAAAAAGTTCATTTTTTACTAAATAGTTAAATATTTGACCATAGTATAGTTGAATTTTCAACCGAAAAAATGAATTATTTACAAAAAATGCAAAATTCAAACAAATCACAAGAATTTAAAAAAAATTAGTGCGTTTTTATCAAAAGAGATGTATTTTCAAACAAAAAATTTAATTTTTAACCAAGGTTTTGAATTTTTTACCAAACTATTTAATTTCAATCAAAAAGTTAATTCCTCACTAAATAAATAAAAGAGGTGAAATTTTAAAGTAAAAAGAAGAATTTTCTCTGAAAAAAAAAATCAATTTTCAACTCGAAAATATGAATTTTCAACGAAAAAGTTCAATTTCAACCAAATTATTGAATTTTCTACAAAACAGTTGAATTTTCAACAACAAAAAAGACATTTTTTACAGAATAGTTAAATTTTTCATTAAATAGTTAAATTTTCAACCAAAAAGTTCAGTTTTAACCAAATTATTGAATTTTGTATAAAACAATTGAATTTTTAACAAAATAGTTAAATATTCTACCAAAATAGTTTAGTTTTCAAATAATTAGTTGAATTTTTAACCAAAAAGTAAATTTTCAACTAAACTGTTGAATTTCCTAGCAAATTGTAGAATTTTTTAGCAAATTATTGAATTTACAACAAAAAAGTTCATTTTCTACCAAATAGTTTAGAAAAATTTTAATAAATAGTTGAATTTTTAACAAAATAGTTGGATATTCTACCAAATTAGTTGAATTTTTAAGCAAAAAAGGAATTTTCTACCAAAAATAATAAAATTTCCACAAAACACAAGAATTTTTTAACTTAATTTTTGACTAACTAGTTGAATTTTCAACCAAATAATTAACTTTAATTAGAATTAGTGAATTTTTTAGCAAATTATTAAATTTTTTACCTGAAGAGATAAATTTTTGAAACAAAAAATTAATTTCCTTTTTAAAAAATTGAATTTTCAACAAAAAGTTTATTTTCAAACAAACTGATGAAGTTTAAAACAAATTGTATTTTAAAACAAATTGTTGAATTGAAAAACAATTGTTAAATTTCAATATAAATTGTTGAATTTTATACAAATTGTTGAATTTTTAAAATAAATTAGTGAATTTTCTAGCAAGCTATTGAATTTTCTAGAAACCAGTTGAATTTTCAAAAAAACTTTAATTTTTCACAAAAATGTTGATTTTTTTAGCAAATCGGTGAATTTTCTACCATATTATTGAATTTTCTACAACAAAGTTGAATCTTTTAGAAGAAAGTTACTTTTCTACAAAATATTTAGTTAAATTTTTAACGAATTGTTAAATTTTTTAACAAATTACTGAATTTTCTATAAAACAATTGAAGTTTTAACTAAAAACATGAATTTTCTACCAAACGATACAAAATTTCAACAAAACACAAGAGTTTTTCAACAAACAGTTGCATATTTACAAAAAAACGATATTTTAACCAAAAGAAACGAATTCTTGAACCAAAAAGGTAATTTTTAACCAAATTATTGAATTTTCAACCAAATTATTCAAATGTTCTTTCTAAAAATTGAATTTTCAACCCAAAAATTAATTTTCAACCAAATTCTTGAATTTTTTGGCAAATAATTGAATTTCCTACAAAACAGTTGAATTTTCAACAAAAAAGTTGAATCTTAAACCAAAAAGTTGAACATTCTACCAAACAAATGAAATTTTTGACCAAAAAGATTAATTTCCTACCAAAAGAATTAAATTTCTTTTAAAAAGGACTAAATTTTAACAAAACACAAGAATTTCCAACCAAACAGTTGCATTTTTACCAAAAAAGATATAAGTTTTTAAACCAAAAAGACGAATGTTGTTTTTAAAAATTGAATTTTCAAACAAATTATTGATTTTTTTTGCAAATTATTAAATTTTCAAATAAATAGTTGAATTTTAAACCAAAAAGTTGAACATTCTACCAAATAAATTAAATTTTTGACCAAAAAGATTGATTTCCTAACAAAAAAATTAAATTTCTCTCAAAAAGGACTAAATTTGAACAAAACACAAGAATTTTTAACCAAACAGTTGCATTTTTCACCAAAAGATATAAGTTTTTAAACCAAAGAGACAAATTTTCTTTTTAGAAAAATGAAGTTGTCAACCAAAAACTTCAATTTCAACCAAACTGTTAAATTTTCTAACAAATTATTGAATTTTCTACGAACAGTTGAATTTTCAACAAAAAAGTTAATTTTCTGCAAGAAAAAAATTTTAATCATAAAATTTTTTTAACAAACTGTTGCATTTTTATCAAAAAGATGACATTTTTACCAAAAAATATGAATTTCTAAACTAAAAAGTCTATTTTTAACCAAATTGGTGAATTTTCTACAAAATAGTTGAATTTTGAACAGAAAATTAATTTTCTACCACCTAATTGAATTTTCAACCAAACATTTCACTTTCAACCAAATTAATGAATTTTCTAGCAAATTATTTGAATTTCTACCAAATTCTTGAATTTTTTACCAAATAATTTAATTTAAAAAAAATAGTTGAAAATAAATGGAATTTTTAACCAAAAAGACGAATTTGCAAGAAGAAAGTTAATTTTTAATCCAATTATTGAAATTTGTACAAAACAGTTGAATTTTTCATAAAAAAGTTAATTTTCTACCAAATAGTTTAATGTTCATTTTCAATCAAATTGTTGAATTTTCTACCAAATTATTGATTTTTCATCAAAAAATTAATTTCTCACCAAATAGCTCAATTTCAAAATAAATTTTTGAATTTTTAACCAAATGGTTGAATATGCTACCGAAATATTTCAATTTTTAATCAAAATGACTAATTTGTTACCAAAAAAAGACGAAATTCGATAAAACACAATACTTTCCAAATCAATAATTGTATTTTTACCAAAAGAGATGGATTTTCAAGCTAAAGAGTTTATTTTTCATCAAATTAATTAATTTTCGACAAAATAGCTGAATTTTCTGCAAAAAAGTTAATTTTTTACCAAATAGTTAAACTTTCAAATAAATAGATAAATATTCTACCAAAATTGTTGAATTTTCATGCAAAAATAGATTTTTAACCAGAAAAAGTATGATTTTTTAACCAAGAAGATAAATTTATTCACAAAAAAAAGAACAAATTCTCAGCAAAATGAATAGATTTTAAATAAAATAGCTAAATTTTCAACAAAAATGGAAAAACTCTCAACGCGAAATGTAATAGTTGTTATTTTAACCATAAATTTTCAACAAAATAGTTGAATTCTCAACGAAAACAGATTAATTTGCAACCAGTTTCATTTACGACCAATAAACAAAAATTTTGAACAAATGAATTAAATTTTCAATATATAGTAAATAAATAAATGGTAAACGGTAAATAAAAATGGTAATAAATTGTAAATAAATAATAAATGGTAAATTAAAATTATTTTAGCGCAAACTTTACTATAAATGCAGAAGCTTATTTATTATAATTGTACACTTATCTTACAAGTTACGAATATCATCAAATTTCATTAAACAATCTGATTATTAAAAAAGTTTGTATAAATTTACAAAAAAAAATAGAGGCTCTTCATTGCCTCGAATCGTTCGATTCACAAATCTTAATAAAAAAATTACCTTGATATTAAGTTAGGATTAAAAGAATTTAACACCCTGATTCTCGTCAAACATGATTAATTCAGCTTTTTTCGAACTCTCCAAAGTTCTCAATGATCTAATCAAAACTTCCGTGTCGAGTCCATGAAATTCTGAAAGATAAAAAATAATTTTTTAATTGATTTCGAAAATTTCAAGTCAAAGTATATTGCATTTTTAACAAAATAGATAAATTGTAAACAAACAAAAATTTTTAGCAAAAGAGGTGAATTCTGAAACCAAAAAAGATTAATTTTTAACAAAAGCGTTGAGTTTTCAAGCTAAAAATTCAAATGTTTTAGAAAACAGTGACTTTTATAACCCGAAAAGTTGAATTTTCAACAACAAAGTTTAAAGAAGATTAGCTTTCTACCAAAAGACGAATTTTCAAAAAAATATATAAATCTTCAACTAAAAAAAAAGACAGTTGTCAAAAAAAAGGGCAAAGTTAATTTTTCAGTTTGAATAATTAATAAAGTTAACCAAATCAGATTGATTTTATCCCGAAAGTTGAATTTTCAAGAAGGGAAAGATTTTTTAGTTAAGAATTAAAATAAATTTAACTAAATTATTAAATTTTTAAGCCAAAAAGACTAATTTCCTGCAAAAGAGTTGCTTTTTTTAAAAAAAAAAATTCAATTTCTATTAAATAGTTAAACTGTCAGATAAATAGTTAAAGTTTCAACCAAATCTTTGAATATTCTACCAAAATGCTTGAATTTTCAACAAAAAAGATGAGTTTTCAATCAATAAGATTAAGTTTCTACCAAAAAAGACGTAGTGTTAACAAAAAACAAATCATTTTTACCAAAAATTGCATTTTTACAAAAAAAGATGAAATTTAAAAGATTAATTTTCAACTAAATAATTAAATATTCTACCAAAATAGTTGAATTATTGAACAAAAGGACAAACTTGATACTGAATAGGAAAAAATTTCAACAAAAGAAAAAAATTTCTAAAGAAACAGTTGCATTTTCAACCAAACTGTTGATTTTTTAAACAAATTTTTGAATTTTTTACAAAGCAGTTCAATTTTCAAAAAAAAATAGTTTATTTTCCATCAAATAATTTAATTTTCAAATAAATAGTCGAATTTTCAACCAAATAGAAGAATATTCTACAAAAAAATATTTAAATTTTTAACCAAAAAGATAAATTTCCAAGCAAAAAGATTAACTTTCTTTCAAAAAAGATGAAATTTATACAAAAAAATAAGAATTTTACCCAAAAAGTTGCATTTTTTACTAAGAGAAATGAATTTTCGAACCAAAAAGACGAAATTTCCTTAAAAAAATTAATTTTTAACAAACAGTTGCAATTTTACTAAAAAGATGAAACTTTTACAAAAAGAGATGAATTTTCAAATCAAAAAGACTAAATTTTTTTTTTTTAATTGACTTTTTAACTCAAAAATATAAATCTTTAATTAAAAAATTTATTTTCAAACAAATCATTAAGTTTTGAACAAAATATTCAAATATTCTACCAAAATAATTGAATTTTCAACAAAAAACATAAGTTTTCAACCAATAAGATTTACGTTTCTACTAAAAAAGACGTAGTGTTAACAAAAAACAACAAATTTTAACGAAAAATTGCATTTTTTCCCAGAGATGAATTTTTTTTAAAAAGAGACGAATGTTTAAAGCAATAAGACTAATTTTCTTTTTTTAAATTAATATTTCAACACGAAAATATAAATTTTTAATCAAAAAGTTCATTTTCAACCCAATTGTTAAATTTTTTAGAAAATTATTGAATTTTCTACAAAACAGTTGCATTTTCAAACAAATTGTTGATTTTTTGAACAAATTTTTGGATTTTTTACAAAACAATTGAATTTTTAACAAAAATAGTTTATTTTCTATCAAATAATTATATTTTAAAATAAATAGTCGAATTTTCAACCAAACAGTTAAATATTCTACAAAAATATTTAAATTTTTAACAAAAAAGATCAACTTTCTTTCAAAAAAGATGAAACTTATACAATACATAAGAATTTCACCCAAAAGTTGACTTTTTCACCAAAAGAGATGAATTTTCAAACCAAAAAGACGAAATTTCCTTAAAAAATTGAATTTTCAACCCGAAAATATGAATTTGTAGCCAAAAAATTCACTTGCAGCAAATTGTTGAATTTTGAAACCAAAAAGATGAATTTTTAATCAAGAAAATTAACTTTCTTTCAAGAAAATTTTCAAAGAAATTTCAGCTAATTACAAGAATTTTCAAATGAAAATTTTAAAAAATTTTACTGAAAAGAGATGAATTTTCAAATCAAAAAGACTACATTTCTTTTTTTTTAATTGACTTTTCAACTCGCAAATATGAATTTTCAATCAAAAAATTCATTTTCAACCAAATTATTAAATTTCCAACGAAATATTTGAATACATTACCAAAATACTTCAATTTTTAACAAAAAAATAAATTTTTAGCCAATAAGATCAATTTTTCACCAAAAAGACGTAGTGTTAACAAAAAAAAATTATAACAAAAAATTGAATTTTTTAACAGAGATGATTTTTTTTTAAAAAGAGATAAATATTCAAATCAATAAGACTAATTTTCTTGTTAAAAAAATTGATTTTTCAACACGAAAATATAAACTTCTGATCAAAAAAATTATTTTCAACAAAATTGTATAATTTTTTTAAAAATCATTGAATTTTCTACAAAACAGTTGCATTTTCAACCGAAATCGTTAATTTTTGAAAAAAATTTGTGAATTTTTTACAAAACAGTTGAATTTCCGACAGAAATAGTTTATTTTCTATCAAATAATGAAATTTTCAAAAAAATACTCGAATTTTCAAACAAATAGTAGAATATTCTACCAAAATATTTGAATTTTTAACCAAAAATAAATTTCCAATCAAAAAGATTAACTTTCTTTAAAAAAAGATGAAATTCATACAAAACATAAGAATTTCACCCGAAACAGTTGCCTTTCATACCAAACAAGATAAATTTTCAAACCAAAAGTCGAATTTTCTTTTAAATAATTGAATTTTTAAGCCGAAAAGATAAATTTTTGATCAAGAAGATTAACTTTCTTTAAAAAAAAGACGAAATTACTAAAAAAACACAAGAATTTTGAACCAAAGAGTTGCCTTTTTTTTCAAAAAGAGATAAATTTTTAAACCAAAAGTCGAATTTAAAAAAAAAAATAAAATTTTCAACCCGAAAATATACATTTGTAACAAAAACAGTTGAAATTTCAACTATAAAGATAAATTTTCTTGTTGAATTTTCTAGCAAAATTTTTGTCAAAAGAGATGAACTTTCCAACCAAAAAGTGAATTTTCAAACAAATTGTTGACGATTTCTCGTCAATGAATCCCTAATTCAATATATTTTTGGTAAAAAAGAATTCATTTTACACCAGAGATGAATCTTCAACACAAAAAAAATTAATTTTGAAGAAAATAGTTCAACTTGCAAACAACAAACATGAATTTTGAACGAAAGATATAATATTTGATATTTTAACAAAAAAAGTTTTTTATTTTTAATCAAAACCACTTAAATTCAATCGAAAAAGACAAATTTTTAACAAAACAGTTGAATTTTCAACTAAAAAAGATCAATTTTTAACTAAAAATTTAAACAGTAAAAATTTCAGATAAAAAAATTAATTGTCAACCGAAAAAAACGAATGTTCAAGAAAATAGTTTAATTTTCACTAAAAAAATGAATTTTAAATAAATTAGTTCAACTTTTAAGAAATTAGTTCAATTTGAAACCAAAACAGATAAATTCTCAACAAAAAATGTAATAGTTGATATTTCAATGAAAAAAAATATTTTTTTTAAATAAAAAAATTTCATTCAACCCAAAAGACAAATTTTCAACAAAAAAGTGGAGTCTTTAACTAAAACCGATTAATTTTTAACTAAAAAAGACCAATTTTTAAACAAAAATTTAAACAAATGAAATTTCAGTCAAAAATATTAATTGTCAACAGAAAAAAATTAATATTAAAAAAAATATTTCAACTTTCAACCATAAAATATGAATTCTCAACGAAAAATATAATAGTTGATATTTTAACCAAAAAAGATTTTTATTTTAAATTAAAACCAGTTAATTTTTACCAAAAAATACGATTTTCCAACCAAATGGTTGATCAATTGACAAAAAAATTTAATAGTTAAGATTTCAGTTAAAAAAATTAACTGGCATCCAAAAAACCCCCATTTTCCAGAAAATAGTTCAATTTTCAAAAAATAGAATAGCTTTTAAATAAATAGATTAATTTTCAACTAAAAAAGATCAATTTAACAAAATGAAAAAGTTCAATTTTCAGTCAAAAAATAATTAATCTTCAACCAGAGATAAATCTTCGAACCAAAAAAAAAATGCATTTTCAATACAATAGTTCAACTTTCAACCAAAAAATACGAATTTTCAACATAAGATATAATAGTTGATATTTGAACCAAAAAAGATTTTTATTTTAAATCAAACCTAGTTTAATTTAATTAAAAAAGACGAATTTTCTACTGAAAAAGACGAATTTTCTACTAAAAAAGATCAATTTTTAACGGCAAATTTGAACAGAGAAAATTTCAGCAAAAAAAAATTGTCAACCGAAAAAAACATGAATTCGCAACGAAGAATATAATAGTTGACATTTTAACCAAAAAAAAATTTTATTTTAAATTAAAACCAGTTAAATTCAACCAAAAAGACGAATTTTCAACTAAAAGACCAATTTTTAACCAAAAATTTGAACAGATGAAATTTCAGTCAAAACGATTAATTGTCAACCCAAAAAAACGAATATTCAAGATTATTATTATTAATTTTTATTTTTATTATTATTCAAACATAAAATATAAATTCTCAACAAAAAATAGTAGAGTTGATATTTTAACCAAAAAAGATTTTTATTTTAAATAAAAGCAGTATATTTTTACCAAAAAAAACGAATTTCCGACCAAATAGTAGATAAATTAGAAAAAAATTGAATAGTTAAAATTTCAGTTAAAAAAATCAATTGTCATCCAAAAAACCCGCATTTTCAAGAAAATAGTTCAATTTTCAAAAAAAAGAATAGCTTTTAAATGAATAGTGTAATTTTCAACTAAAAAATATCAATAAAAAAATAAAATAGTTCAATTTGCAGTTAAAAAATAATTAATTTTCAACCAGAGATGAATCTTCGAATAAAAAAAAATGAATTTTAAACAAAATAGTTCAACTATCAACCAAAAATACGAATTTTCAACATAAGATATAATAGTTGATATTTTAACCAAAGAAGATTTTTATTTTATATCAAAAACAATTAATTTTAACCAAAAAGACGAATTTTCAACCAAATAGTTTATAGATTTTCAAACAAAAATTAAATAGTTAAAATTTCAGTTAAAAAAATTAATTGTCATACAAAAAAATCACAATTTTCGAGAAAATAGATCAATTTAAAAAAATAGATCAATTTTCAAAAATAGATTATCTTTTAAACAAATAGTGTAATTTTCAACTAAAAATATCAATTTTCAACAACAAAAAATTAAATAGTTTAATTTTCAGTCAAAAAAAAATTAATTTTTAACCACAAATGAATCTTCAAAATAAAACATGAATTTTGAACAAAGTAGTTGAACATTCAATCAAAAAATATGAATTTTCAACAAAGGCTATAACAGTTGATATTTTAACCAAAAAATTTTTATTTTAAATCAGAACCAGTTAAATTTAATCAAAAAAGAAGAATTTTCAACTAAAAATAATCAATTTTAACCGAAAATTTCAACAGATAAAATTCCAGTCCCAAAGATTAATTGTTAACCACAAAAAAAACGAATATGCAAGAAAACGGTTCAACTTTTAACCATAAAATATAATTTCTCAACAAAAAATTCTAGATGATACTTCAGCCAAAAAAAGATTTTTTTGAAAATCAAAACCAGTTGAAAACCAAAAAAACCGTATTTTCAAGAAAACAGATCAACTTTTAAAAATAGAATAGCTTTTAAACAAATAGTGTAATTTTCAACTGAAAAAAGATCAATTTTTAACAAAAAATGAAATAATCAAAAAAACATAATTTATTTTCAACCAGAGATACATCATTAACCGAAAAGAAAATAATTTTTAAGAAAGTAGTTTCATTTTTACCAAACAAAAACAATTTTTTCAACAAAAGAATTTAATTTTCAACCAAACAGTAGAGTTTTAGCCAAACAAGATGATTTCTGAACCAGAAAAATAATAGTAGAATTTTTAACAAAAAAAAAACAATAACTTTTACCGAAAAATAGTTTTATTTTCTTCTTAAAAATTGGGGAAAAAATATTTCTTTAAAAAAAAGGAGAAAAGAGGATAAATGGGGGAAAAAGCGAAATAAAATTTGATTTTATTTTAAAGTTAATGAAATTGAAAAAGTTTATATTTTGAAAATACATTATAGAAATTTAAATTTTTTATTAACTTTATTAATTTAATTAAGTTTTATGTCTGGTCAAATTAAGTTTAAAATAAATTTTGAGAAAATTTGGTTAAAATTGCTTACCCTGGTTGATTGTATCTTCTCCTTGAGTTAATTCAAAGAGAGTAAACACGGATCCAGTAAATCCATTTTCCTGAGCCCAATTATAAACAATTTCTCCCCATTCTTCTAACGTGTGCCAATAAACCAACCACCTTTGTTTCGATTTATCCAAAGGAGACGCATTTCCTGATTTAGCTAATTCTTCCAGAATAACCAAAACAACCTCTGAAGGTAATTTTCCTACTTTTATGTTAAGGAAACATTTCTTGTTTTTCGGAAAACACTGTTTTAGTACTCAGAAAATAATAAAAAAGGCGATTTAATTAGAGGACAAAAATTTCCTACTGGTAGGGAAAATAAAGTGATTTTTTATGAAGATAGGGAAATCATATATTTTTTGTAATGAAAATTAATTTGCGCAATATATTAAATTTGATTTGAAACGCTTTAAAGTCAACCGATTTTCAAAATTCCAACCAAATAGATGAATTTTTTTTTATCCAAAAAGACAACGTTTTAAACAAGAAAATGAATTTTCAACCCAAAAGATTAATTTTCTAACAAAAAAGAAGAATTTTTAATAAAAAACATGAATTTTTAACATAAAAAGGGAATTTTTTACATAAAAAGATCGATTTTTAACAAAAAATGTATTAGTTGAATTTTCGGTTAAAAAAATTAATTTTTAATCAAACAAAAGAATTAGGATCAACATTGTTAAAGTTTCAACCAAAAATAATAAATTTCTAACTAAGATGATGAATATTTAACACCAAAAAAATAGGCTAAAGAATTATAGAAGCGATAACAGATGGATTTTAAACAAAAAGGTTAAATTTTCTACCAAATAGGACGAAGTTTCAACTGAAAAAATAAATTTTCAACCAAAAATAGAATAGTTAAATTTTCAGTTAAAAAAGTAATTTTCAACAAAGA
>JAUELO010000365.1:1385546-1395631 GCA_032357855.1 Amphibolips quercusostensackenii
ACAAGATTTTAATTTTAAATCAAAAACAGTAGAATTCGTCCGAAAAAGATGAATTTTTACCTTAAAAAAATCCCAGTCAAGAGAAAAAAATTTCAAACAAACTGTTGAATTTTCAAGCAAAAAGATAAATTTTTAAACAAGAAGATTAATGATTAATGAATGAATGATGAATTATATAATGATCAATGAATCAATAAATGATTAATGAATAAATCTTCAACCATGTAGTTGAAGTTTTATCTAAAAATGATACATTTTTAACAGAAAATAGAATAGTTAAATTTTAATTTAAAAGAAATTAATTTTTAACAAAAAAAAAAACGAATTTTCAACCAAATAGTTGCATTTAAAACTAAAGATATCAATTGGTAATCAAAAATAGAATAGTTAAATTTTTAGAAAAGGCCAACCAAAACATTGAATTTTTAAACAAAAGAGTTCAACTTTAAACCAAGTAGTTGAATAAAAAAAATGGTGAATTCTCAAGAAAAAATATAATAGTTTATATTTCAATAAAAATTTAATTTTAAATAAAAACAGTAGAATTCGTCCAAAAAAGACGAATTTTCAACTAAAAAAGATTTCCAGTCAAGAGAAAAAAATGCCAACTAAACACTTGAATTTTTAAGCAAAAAGATGAATTTTCAACCAACAAGATTAATAATCAATAAAATACATAAATCTCCAACCAAATAGTTGAATTTTTAAATAGAAATAATAAAAGTTTGACCAGAAATGTAATGGTTGAATTTTGAGTTAAAAAAATTAATTTTCAACCAAAAAAGACGAATTTTTAACGAAATAGTTGCATTTAGAACTCAAAAAACGTCAATTGTTAATAAAAAATAAAAAAGTTAAATTTTTAGTTTAAAAAATCAGTTTCCAATCAAAGAATAAAGGAATTCTCTACAAAATATTGAAATTTTCAATCCAATAGATGAATTCCTAATTAAAATGATGAATCCAACCAAAAAAATTAATTTTTTAACAAAAGAGTTTAACTTTCAACCAAGTAGTTGAATTTAAAAAAGGTGAATTCTCAACACAAAATATAATAATTGACATTTCAATAACAAATTTAATTATAAACCAAAAACAGTAAAATTCGTCCAAAAAAGACAAATATTTAACCGAATAGTTGCATTTAAAACTCAAAAAACATCAATTGTTAATAAAAAATAGAATAGTTAAATATTTAGTTGAAAAAATTAATTTTCAACCAAAAAAACGCATTTTAAACCAAATAGTTGCATTTAAAACTAAAAAAAATATCAAATGTTAATGAACAATAGAAAAGTTAAATTTTCAGTTAAAAAATTAGTTTTCAACCAAGGAATAAAGGAACCCTCTAAAAAATATTTAAATTTTCAACCAAGGTGATGAATTTTTAAATCAAATGATGAATCCAACCAAAACATTGAATTTCAAACAAAAAAGTTTAACTTTCAACCAAGTACTTAAATTTAAAAAAAAGGTGAATTCTTAACAAAAAATATAAAAGTTAATATTTCAATAAAAAATTTAACTTTAAATCAAAAACAGTAAAATTCGTCCAAAAAAGACGAATTTTTAACTAAAACAGATTTCCAGCCAAAAGAAAAACATTTCAACCAAACTGTTGAATTTTCAAGCAAAAAGATGAGTTTTTAACCAAGAAGATTAATTATCAATAAAATACATGAATCTTTAACCAAATAGTTGAATTTTTAACTAAAAATGATAAATGTTCAACCAGAAATGTAATGGTTGAATTTTGAGTTAAAAAAATTAAGTTTCAACCAAAAAAAAAAAGACGAATTTTCAACCTAAAAGTTGCATTTACAACTAAAAAGATAGCAATTGTTAATAAAAAATATAATATTTTAATTTTCATTTCAGAAAATTAATTTTCAACCAAAAAATAAAGGAATTCTCTACAAATTATTTAAATTTCCAACCATATAGATGAATTTTCAATGAAAATGATAAATCCAACCAAAAGACTGAATTTTTGACAAAAAAGTTTAACTTTTAACTAAGAACATGGTTGAATTTTCAAAAAACAAAAATTTCAACCAAAAATGTAATAGTTGATATTTTAACGAAGAAAAATTATAATCTTTAATTGAAACTAGTGAAATTCGGCCAAAAAGACGAATTTTCAATTTACAAAAATTTCAGTCAAGAGAAAAAAATTTCAAACAATCTGTTGAATTTCCAATAAAAAAAAATAATTTTTAACCAAGAAGATTAAGGACCAATAAAATACATAAATCTTCAACCGAATAGTTGAATTTTATCCTAGAATGATAAATTTTTACCTAAAAATGGAATAGTTAAATTTTGAGTTAAAAAATTCATTTTCAACCAAAAAAGAGACGAACCTTTAACTAAATATATGAATTTTCAACTAAAAAAGATCAATTTTCAACCAAATAGTTGAATTTTTATCCAAGAATGATAAATTTTGAACTAAAAATGGAATAGTTAAATTTTGAGTTAAAAAATTCATTTTCAACCAAAAAAGACGAATTTTCAACTAAATAGTTGAAACTTTCAATAAAAAAGATAAATTTTCAACCAAATAGTTGCATTTTAAACTAGAAAGCATCAATTTTTAATCAAAAATGTAATATTTAAAGTTTCAGTTAAAAAAATTAATTTTTAACAAAAAAATAAAGTAATTTTAATTAAAATGATGAATCAAACTAAAACAATGCATTTTTAAACATAAGAGTATAACTTTTAACTAATCAGTTAAATTAAAAAAAAGGTGAATTCTCAAAAAAAAATATAACAGTTTATATTTCAATAAAAAAAAATTTTAATTTTAAATCAAAAACAGAAGAATTCGTCCAAAAAATACGAGTATTCAACTAAAAAGATTTCCAGTTAATTAATTAAATGAAATTTAAAAAAAATTTAGTTAATTAATTAAAAATTTAAAAACTTGAAAATTAATCAATTAAATTAATTAATTTTTAATTTTCAACTAAATAATTAGATTTTTGACCAAAAATTATACATTTTTAACCAAAAATGAAACCGTTAAATTTTGAGTTGAAAAAAATTAATTTCGAACAAAAAAAAAAAGAATTTATAACTAAACAGTTACATCTAGTAATATGAAGCTACTTTAAAGAATAAAAAAAAATTTGCTATTTAATTTTGTATTACAATTTTTAAAAATTGAAGGACACTTGAAAAAATTGTCTGATTTGGAACGAAATTCCCTGAAAATTCCAGGTTTTCCAGGGTTTCCAGGTGAGTAGACACCTTGTTAACATTGAAATTTATCTGTAATACTTTCAAACAATTATATTTAAAAAATATAAATTTTACTTAGGAGCTAATACTGAATTTATATTAATATTTCTATAAAAAAGGATACTGTTGATAGAGGTATTATTAAACAACGCGCTGGACTGCACTTCTCGAATATCAACAATTGCTTGTTTTGTCACACGATAATATTCTAAAACCAAATTTTTCCATGCAGATAATTGTTTAGCCCTTGTTTCTGAATGCGGTTGAAGTCTGAAAGTAAAAAAATTTTATTATTATATATGCGCTTACAAAAAAATATTATAGGAAATTCAGTAAAGACCTGAAATAAATTTCTTATAATTATTTCACTATTCTAAAAAAATAATTTTAAGAAAATCAGCATAGAAATAAATAATGTAAAAATCAGAGTCGGTTAGATTCTGGGTAGAAAATAAATTTTTTTGTTGAAAATTCAGCTATTTTTTTTTAATTCGTTTTTTTATGTTGAATTCAACTGTGTTGGATTTCAAATTAAAATCTTTTTTGCTTGAAATAATATCAATTATTATATTTTTCGTTAAATTGAAAATTAATATAACTTGTTAAAAATCAAGAATCATACAAAATTTGTGTTCCCGTTTCAAAATTTAAATCTTTTGGCAAAAAAATCTCTTTTTTTTATTTTCGAAAATTCAATTATTTTTGTGGAAAATTAATCTAATTTGATTGACGATTTAGGTATTTTGTTAAAAATTCGTCTTTTTCGAATTCAACTGTGTTGGATTTCAAATTAAAATCTTTTATGGTTAAAAAATCATTATTTTGTTGAAATTTCAACCATTTTGCAGTAAATTCGTCTTTTTGGCTTAAAAATTGAACAGTTCAATGGATTTTTTTTCTTTCTTGGTCCAAAATTCGGCTTTTTCGTTTCGAAATTATCTCTTTTTGGGTCAACATATATATTTTTTCAAATTCAACTGGGTTTGATTTTAAATTAAAATCTTTTTTGGTTAGAATAGTAGCAACTATTACATTTTTTGTTGAGAATTCATCTATTTTGTTTAAAAATTCATGTATTTTGTTAAAAATTTCACTATTTTGGTAGAAAATTCAACCAGTTCATTAAAAAATAACAAAAATTTTTGTTGGAAATTCATCTTTTTTGTTGAAAAGTGTAATTTTAGGTTTAAATATTCATCTTTTTTGTTGAAACAATTTCTCTACAATATTTAGCTATTTTGTTGAAAATTTGGCTTTTCTGGATAGAAATTTTATTATGCGGTTCAAAGTTGAACTAATTTGTTAAAAATTCAGTTGTTTGGTAAAAGATTCATAATTTTGGTTGAAAATACATTTTTTGTTTAATTTTTTTGTTTTATTTATTTTATTTTGTTTCAAAATCGTTTCTTTTTTTTGTAGAAAATGTAACTATTAGATTGAAAATTAATGGAAATTTAAATCTTTTGTTGAAAGTTAGTCCGTTTGGTTTAACAACAGTAGAAAATTCACTTTTTTGTTAAAAATAAATATTGCCAGTATGAAAATTCAACCATTTGGTTAAATATTCATGTATTTTGTTGAAAAATTCACTATTTTGGTAGAAAATTCAACTAGTTCATTAAAAAATAACAAAAATTTGTGTTGGGAATTCAACTTTTTTGTTGAAAAGTGTTGTTTTGGGTTAAAATATTCATCTTTTTTGTTAAAAAAATTTCTCTACAATATTAAGTTATTTTGTTGAAAATTTGGCTTTTCTGGTTAGAAATTTTATTATGCGGTTCAAAGTTGAACTAATTTGTTAAAAATTCAGATCCTTGGTAAAAGATTCATGATTTTGGTTGAAAATTTATTTTTTGTTTAATTTTTTTGTTTCATTTATTTTATTTTGTTTCAAATTCGTTTTTTTTTTGTAGAAAATTTAACTATTAGGTTGAAAATTAATGGAAATTTAAATCTTTTGTTGAAAGTTCGTCTGTTTGGTTTGAAAACAGCAGAAAATTCACTTTTTTGTTGAAAATTAATATTGTCAGCATGAAAATTCAACCATTTGGTTAAATATTGATGTATTTTGTTAAAAATTTCACTACTTTGGTAGAAAATTCAACTAGTTCATTAAAAAATAACAACAATTTTTGTTGGGAATTCAACTTTTTTGTTGAAAAGTGTTGTTTTGGGTTAAAATATTCATCTTTTTTGTTAAAAAAAGTTTCTCTACAATATTCAGTTATTTTGTTGAAAATTTAGCTTTTCTGGTTAAAAATTTTATTATAACATTATTATAACATTATGCGGTTCAAAGTTGAACTAATTTGTTAAAAATTCAGTTGGTTGGTAAAAGATTCATAATTTTTGTTGAAAATTCATTTTTTGTTTAAGTTTTTTGTTTTATTTATTTTATTTTGTTTTTTTTTGTCGAAAATTTAACTATTAGGTTGAAAATTAATGAAAATTTAAATATTTTGTTGAAAGTTCGTCTGTTTGGTTTGAAAACAGTAGAAAATTCAGTTTTTTTTTGAAAATTAATATTTTCGGTATGAAAATTCAACCATTTGGTTAAATATTCATGTATTTTGTTAAAAATTTCACTATTTTGGTAAAAAGTCAAACTATTTGGTTCAAAAATAAGTTTTTTGTTAAAAATTTATCCTTTTGGCTTGAAAATTAACTCTTTTGGTCAAAAGTATTCTTTTTGCTTTGAAAAAAATTCCTTTCGGTAAAATATTATATATTTTTAGTTTAAAAATAAAACTGTTAAAAATTTGACTTTTTAGTAACTTTAGGGAATGAATTAAATCTTATTTAAATGAATAGCTACGAATTTCAACGATCTCAAGGGATATGAACTAAATAAAACAATTTTAAATTATTTTGAAGAGTTTACATGTTATTTTAAAAGATTCCAAAAATATTTCAAGAGATTTCGTCAGATTTAAGAAATTTTATAGGACCCTCAAGTATTTCAGAGATTTTAGGCGACATTGAAAATTTTCAGGGATTTCTAGGGAGCTTTTTGAAATACACAAAAAAAAATTTCAATGAATTCCTAGCGATTAAAAAATGTCAAGGAATTTCAAGCTATTTTACAAGGGATTTCAAACAAATTTATAAAGAAATTTTAGAAATAAATTAAATTTTTTTAAAGAGATTTAAAAGATTCTATGTTAATTTTGAAAAATTCTAAAAATTTCAAGAAATTTCTGACTAATGTTTCTAAAGTTGTATTTAAAATTATTTTAAATCTCTTTAAATTATTGAAATCAATTAAAAATTTCTTACAATCATTTAATATTTCTGAAAGAATTCCAAATCCTTTAAAATGTTTTTAATCTTCCTGAAAAATTTAAAATCTTTTGAAATACCATGCAAATTTTTAAAACTCCTAAAAATTCTTTACAATCTTTTAAAATACCAAAAATATTTCAAATTTTTTGAAATCTTTCAAAGTACTTTGAAATTCCTTGTAATGTTCTAAAACACTTGAAAATTCCGGGGTATTTTTAAAAGTATCCTCAACAATTAAAAATCTTTCGAGATCTCATTAAATTTGGTAAAACTCATAAAAATTCCTTGGAATTTTTTAAAATACTCTAAAATATTTTAAATTTTTTTTTCGATTTTTTTAATACTCTCAAATCTCTTGAAACTTCACAAAACTATAAAAAAATCCTCGGAATTTTTATAAACGCTCTAACATTTTTTCAATCTTTTGAAATCCCATGAAATTTTGTAAAACTCCTAACAATTCCCTAGAATTTTTTTAAGTACACGACACTCAACATATTTCAAATTCTTTTAAATCTTTTAAAATACTTTGAAATCCCTTGCAATTTTCAAACAATCTTAAAATGTCTTAGAATTTCTAAAAACGCCCTGAATAATAAAAAATCTTTTGAAATCCCATGAAAATTTTTAAAACTAATAATAATACCTTGGAATATTTTAAAATACAAACTAAAATATTAAAAAAATTTTAAAAACTTATAAAATACACTAAAATCCCATGAAATTTACTAAAACTCTTAAAAATTCCTTGGAATTTTTAAAAAAGCGCAAAAAAATTTTTAATCTTTCAAAATCCCATGAAATTTCGTAAAACTCTATTAACTATGAACTTGGAATCTTTAAAATACCCAAAATATTTTAAATTCTTTGAAATATCACTAAATTTTGTAAACTCCAGAAAATTCCTTTGCATCTTTTAAAATATCCTAAAATATTTTAAATTCTTTAAAATATCAATAAATTTTGAAATAATTTGAAAATTCTTTAGAAATTCCTAAAATTACCTAAAATATTTGAAATCTTTTAAAATACTTTTAAATAGCATTAAATTTTCTAAAATTCCTTAAAGTTCTTTTGAATCTTTTAATATGTCGTAAAATATTCCAAATTATTTAATATCCTATCAAATTATTGAAATCATTCGAAAATTTCATGGAATGTCTTAAAATTACCTAAAATATTTGAAATATTTTGAAATACTCTAAAATCCCTTCCAATTTTTCTAAAACTTAAAAAAATTTCTTGTAATTTTTTAAACGTCCTGAAAAATTAAATTTTTGTTTTTTCAAATCCCATAAAATTTTGTGAAACACATAAAAATTTCTTGGAATCTTTAAGAAATACCCAAAATATTTCAAATTCTTTAAAATATTTTAAAGTACTTTAAAATCCCTTGAAATTTTCTAATGCTCTTAAAAATTCCCTGGAATTTTTAGAAACGCCATAAACAATTAAAAATCTTTTGAAATCTTATTATATTATATAAAACTCATAAAAATTCTTTGGAATCTTTTAAAATATACTAAAATAATTCAAACTCTTTAAAAACCTATAAGATACCCTGAAATCCCTTGAAATTCTCTAAAACTTTTCAAAAATCCTTGAAATTGTTAGAAGCGTCCTAAAAAATTTAAAATGTATTAAAATCCCATGAAATTTAGTAAAACAACTAAAAATTCATTGAAATCTTTTAAAATACCCAAAATATTTTTAATTCTTTGAAATATTTTGAAATACTTTCAAATCCCATTTGAAATTTTTAATCTCCTAAAAATTTCTTAGAATCTTTTAAATATTCTTTGAAATATTTTTAAATAAATTGAAATTCCTTGAAATTTTCTAAAACTCTCAAGAATTCCTTGGAATTTTTAAAACCGACCTAAACAAATTCAAAATATTTTTAAATTACATGAAATTTTTTTAAATTCCTTGAAATCTTTAAAAACACTCCAAAAAATTGTTAATCTTTTGAAATTCCATGAAATTTTGTTAACTCCTAATAATGCCTTGCAATCTTTCAAAATATCATAAAATATTCCAAATTCTTTGAAATCGTATCAAATTATTGAAATCATTCAAAAATTCCTTAATATCTCTTTAAATTACCTAAAATATTTGAAATCTTTTAAGATACTTTAAAATCACATGAAATTTTGTGAGCCACTTAAAAAATCCTTGTAATTTTTAAAAACGCCCTAAGAAATTTCAAATATTTTAAAATTAAATAAAATTTTGTCAACTTCCTTGAAATCTTTAAAAAATACACAAAATATTTTAAATTTTTTGAAATCTTTTAAAATAAATTGATATCACTTGAAATTTTCTAAAACTTTAAAAAATTCTTTGGAATTTTTAAAATCGTCCTAAGAAATTTAAAATCTTTTGGAATCCCATAAAATTTTGTAAAACTCTTGAAAATTCCTTGGAATATTTTAAAATACCCAAAATATGAAATCTTTCTGAATACCTTGAAATTCCGTGACATTTTCTAAATCTCTTAAAAATTCCTTGGAATTTTTAAAACCATCCTAACAAATTTAAAATATTTTAAAATTACATAAAATTTTTTTAAATTCCTTTAAATCTTAAAAAAATATCCAAAATATTCCAAATTCTTTAAAATCTTTCAAAATCCCTTGAAATTTTCTAAAACTTTTAACAATTTCTTGAAATTTTTAAAAACGCCCCAAAAAATTTTTAATCTTTTGAAATCCCATGAAATTTTGTAAACTCCTATAAATTCCTTGGAATCTTTAAAAAATAACAAAAATATTGAAAATTCTTTGATATCTTTTTTAATACTATGAAATCCTTTGAAATTTTCTAAAACTCTTAAAAATGGCATTGGAATCTTTAAAAACGCCCTAAAAAATTTCAAATATATAAAAATGCATAAAATATTGTAAAATTTGTTTAAATCTTTTAAAAATACCCAAAATATTTCAAATTCTTTAAAATCCTGTCAAATTATTGGAATAATTCGAAAATTCTTTGGAACATTTAAAAAATACCTAAAATATTTGAAATCTGTTAAGATACTTTAAAAACCCATTAAACTATGTGAGACACTTAAAAAATCCTTGGAATTTTGAAAAACAGCCTAAAAAAATTAAAATATTTGAAAATTACATAAAATTTTGTCAAATTCCTTGGAATCTTTAAAAAATACACAAAATATTTCAAATTTTTTGAAATCTTTTCTAATAAATTTAAATCCCTTGAAATTTCCTAAAACTCTAAAAAATTCCTTGGAATTTTTTTAATTTTTCTAAAAAATTAAAAATCCTTTGTAATCCTATAACATTTTGTGAAACTCTTAAAATTTCATCGGGATTATTTAAAATAGCCAAAATGTTTCAAATTCTTTAAAATCTTTCTAAATACCTTGAAATTTCTTTAAATTTTCTAAAAGTCTTGAAAATTCCTTGGAATTTTCAAAACCGCTCAAAAAAATTCAAAATATTTTTAAATTTCATGAAATTTTGTAAAATCCCTCGGAATCTTAAAAAATACCCAGAATATTTCAAATTCTTTAGAATCTTTCAAAATCCCTTAAA
>JAUELO010000365.1:1398644-1416286 GCA_032357855.1 Amphibolips quercusostensackenii
CGTCCGTGTCAGGTAACGTTCAAAACACAAGCGTCCAAACACAAATGTCAACATTCTTTTTTCCCTCCAAAAATGCATGCTCTTCACAATTTTTACGATTTTTAGTCTTATTTTTCATTCGTAGGCTTAACCTCAAATTTCGTATTTAATCTTTGATTTATTTCGCTATTGCCGCTGTTAAATCTTCGAGACAAAGTTTTTTTTCTTCTTCATATCGTGTTTTTTTTTACGTTTTTTTAAATTCTTTCTCATTCCTAGAAAATTCCTTTCTAAACGATTAAGTCATCTAATCTGAGAATACTCCAATTTTAATCAAAGTTTAGAAATTCGGAAGTATGCCATTTTCAACGTTTTCAGAATTATCAAACTTTAAGGTGGTTGTCATGCCAAAAATCGGGTCTCTGGAAAAATATCCTGGAAAAACTAGAATTCTCAGGGAATTTTTATGTACCTGGAATTGTCAGTGAATTTTTTTTCAAATCAGAATTTTTTTCAAGAGTGCCTAATTTTTTTAAACCTGCAACATAAAATTGAGTAACAATTATTCTTTATTCGTAAAATGCCCTTGACATTACTGTATTTAACTATTTTTTTTTTAAAATCTTTTTCTTTGGTTGAAATTAATTTTTTTAACTAAAAGCTTAAACATCCTATTCCTGGTTGAAAATTGATTGTTTTTAGTTAAAAATTCATCTTTTTGTTTGAAAACTTATCAGTTTCTTTGCTATTTTTACACTCTCAACAGAGAAGGTATTAGATGGTGGTATTTTGAAAGATTCCAAGGAATTTTCAGGAATTTCACAAAATTTTATGAGATTTCAAAAGATTAAAAAGAAAATTTTAAGGGATTTCAATGTATTTTTAAATATTTTAAAGAATTAGAAATATTTTGTCAGCTTTTAAAGATTCAAAGAAATTTTACAAATTTTCATGGAATTTTTAAATATTTCGAATTTTTTAGGGTGTTTTTAAAAATTCCAAGGACTTTTTAAGAGTTTTGGAAAATTTCAAGGGATTTCAAAGTATTTTGAAAGATTTCAAAGAATTTGAAATAGTTTGGGTGCTTTAAAAGGTTCTAAGGAATGCTCAGAAGTTTCACGAAATTTCATGGAATTTTAAAATATTTTGAATTTTTAGGATGTTTTCAAAAGTTTCAAATAATTTCTAAGAGATTTAGAAAATTTAAAGGGATTTGAAAGTATTTTAAAACAAAATTTTATGGAATTTAAAAATATTTTGAATTTTTTAGGACGTTTTTAAGAATTTTAAGAAATTTGAGTTTTAGAAGATTTCATTAGATTTTAATGTGTTTTGAAAGATTTCCGAAAATTTGAAATATTTTGGTTATTTTTAAAAATTGCATGGTGTTCTAAAATATTTAAAAAATTTTAGGACCTTTTTAAAAATTCCAAGGAATTTTCAAGAATTTTAGAAAATTTCAAGGGATTTCAAACTATTTTAAAAGATTTCAAAGAGTTTAAAATAGTTTAGGTGCTTTAACAGATTCTAAGGAATTTTGAGGAGTTTCACGAAATTTCATGGAATTTTAAAATGTTTTGAATTTTCAGGGCGTTTTTAAGAATTTCAAGAAATTTGAGTTTTAGAAAATTTCAAAAGATTGCAAAGTATTTTAAAAGATTTTTAAGAATTTGAAATAGTTTGGGTATTTTTTAAAGATTTCAAGAAATTTTACAAAATTTTATGGAATTTACCAATATTTTGAATTTTTTAGGGCGTTTTAAAAAATTCCAAGGTATTTTTAAGCGTTTTAGACATTTCAAGGGATTTCAAAGTATTTAAAAAGATCTGCAAAATTTTTGAAATATTTTAAAAGATTCCAAAGAATTTAAAATATTTTGAATTTTTTATAATGTTTTTAAAAATTCCAAGGAATTTTTAAGAGTTTTCGAGATTTCAAAGTATTTAAAAAGATTTTAAAGAATTTGAAATATTTTTGGTATTTTAAAAGATTTTTGTAATACTCTTCAAAATTCTTCGGAATTTTTGAAAACTCTAAAAAATTGTATGGTATTTTAAAAGATTTAGTATTTTTTAGAACGTTTTTAAATATACCAAGAAATTTTTAAGAGTTTTAGAAAATAGCAATGGATTTCAATGTATTTTGAAAGATTTTAATGAATATGAAATATTTTGGAATATTTTGGGTATTTTTTTTAAGATTTTAAGGAACTGTACAAAATTTCATGGAATTTAAAAATATTTAGAATTTTTTAGGGTGTTTAAAAAATTCCAAGGAATTTGTAAGTATTTTTGAAAATTTCAAGGGATTTCAAAGTATTTAAAAAGATTTCAAGCAATTTGAAATATTTTTGGTATTTTAAAAGACTCGAAGGAATTTTTAGGAGTTTTTAAAAATTCTAAAGAATTTTAAAGTTTCAGAAAATTTCTAAGGATTTTAAAGAAGTTGAAATATTTTGGGTGTTTTTGAAAATTCCAAGGAATTTTTAAGAGTTTAGATAATTTCAAGATATTTTAATGTGTTTTAAAAGATTTCAAAAAATTTGAAATATTTTAAAAGGTTCCAAGGCATTTTTAGGAGTTTCACAAAATTTTATGGGGTTTCAAAAGATTAAAAATTGTTTAGGAAGTTTTTAAAAATTCCGAAATATTTGTAAAAGTTTTAGACAATTTTAATGGATTTCAATGTGTTTTGAAATATTTGAAAGAATTTGAAATATTTAGGATTTTTTCAAAGATTCCAAGCAATTTTTGAAAATTTCATGGAATTTCAAAATGCTTTGAATTTTTAGGATGTTTTGAACAATTCCAAGGAATTATTAAGAGTTTTAGAAAGGTATTTGAAAGTATTAAAAAAGATTTCGTAGAATTTGAAATATTTTGAGGTTTTTTGGGATTCTAAGGAATCGTACAAAATTTCATCGAATTTTAAAATATTTTGAATTTTTCATGTTGTTTTAAACATTCCAAGGAATTTTTAAGAGTTTTAGAAAATTTCAATGTATGTTAAAAGATTTTTAAAAATTTGAAATATTTTAAAAGATCCCAAGGGATTTTTAAGAGTTTTACAAAATTTTATGGGATTTTAAGATTAAACATTTTTTAGGACGTTTTAAAAAATTCCAGGAAATTTGTGAGAGTTTAGAATATTTCAATGGATTTTAATGTATTTTGAAAGATTTTAAAGAATATGAAATATTTTGCATATTTTTTTTTGAGATTCTCAGGAATTGTACAAAATTTCATGGAATTTTAAAATATTTTGAATTTTTTAGGGTATTTTTAAACATTCTAAGGGATTTTTAGGTGTTTTCAAAATTTTCAAGGGATTTCAATGTATTTTGAACGATTTTAAAGGATACGAAATATTTCGGATATTTTTAAAGATTCCAATCTATTTTTCAAAATTCCATGAAATTTGAAAATGTTTTGAATTTTAAGGACGTTTTTGAAAATTCCAAGGAATTTTTAAGAGTCTTAGAAAGGTATTTCAAAGTATTTAAAAATATTTCAAAGAATTTAAAATATTTTGGGTATTTTTTTCGAGATTCTAAGGAATTGTACAAAATTTAATAGAATTTTAAAATATTTCGCATTTTTAGGGTATTTTTAAACATTCCAAGGAATTTTTAAGAGTTTCACAAAATTTTATGGGATTTCAAGATTAAAAACTGTTTAGGACGTTTTAAAAAATTTCAGGAAATTTTCAAGAGTTTTAATAAATTTCAATGGATTTCAATGTATTTTGAAAGATTTGAAAGAATATGAAATATTTTGGATATTTTTGAAAGATTCCAAGGACTTTTTACAAATTTTTATGGAATTTAAAAATATGTTGAATTTTCAGGACGTTTTTTAATATTCCAAGGAATTTTGAAGAGTTTTAGACAATTTTAAGGTATTAAAAAATATTTCAAAAGAATAAAAAAGAATTCAGGAAAAATTAGTAATAATTCAGGGTGAATCCCAAAAACTAAGTACAAAACTCTTCAAATCTTTCAAAAATAATTAATAACCAAAAAAGAATTTAAATTAATTGGAAACCATTTTGAAAGTCGAAAAAATTCCATTGATTTCAGTAAAATTTGAGTGAATTTAGAGGAATTGATGGTAAATTAGAAGAATTCGATGAAATTCATAAAAAATCAAACTGAATTTAAACGCAAACAAATTTATTGAAAACTATTCCAAAATATGAAAAAAAAATTCATTGAATTGAGTAACTTTGAAATAAGTTTAGAAAAATTAAACAAAATTCAAAATAATTGGATTTAAAAGAATTCAGGATAAATTGATACGAATTTAGGGCGAGTTCCAAATGGATTGCAAAAAATGTTTGAAAATCTGTTGAAATATTTGTAACCCTTCTGATTTCTAACCAAAAACGTGGCTAAAGACTACAAAACAATTCAAATAAATTGTAATTAATTAAAAAATTCTTTAAAATTATTAAACCGCATGGAAATCCCTCGAAATTGTTTAAATCTCTTAAAATGCCTTGGAATCTATTAAAATACCCTAAAATGTTAAAAGTTTTTGAAATCTCTTCAAACCATTGAAATAAACAATTTTTTTGCTTACCATTTTAAACAAATATTGGGTCAGCGTTTTTTATCGAAAATTTATATTTCTAATTAAAATATATATTTGAAATTTTTTTAGAACCTTTGAACAATAATATGTTGTCTTAGCTTTTTCTTTATCGGAAATCGGTTATTCGAAATAAAAGTAATCAGATTTCAAAAGCAAAATTTACAATTTTAATTTCAAGTTAAGATATCAATTTTCATCGACTATAAAAAATATTTTTCTCATTTTCGTCATTATTTGAATGTGAATTGCATCAAGAATAAACATTTCTGTATGAAACATGTTAAGTAATTTTTTTTTATTTTCAAATTTATACAAATTAATTCGTGACATAAATTGCCAGGCCAACTAATAATTCGGAAAGGGCTCAAAAGTCAATCACCGTAGTTGATGTTCCTTCTTGCAAGGACGTGGTAGTACGTGAAAGGCCACAGGACAAAATTTCCAAAAAATTCTCCTTCGATAAAGTATTTGGACCCTGCTCAAAACAAGTAAGAATGCATATATTTTTTTAATGTTGAAATATAAATTAGTAGTTTATGAAATTTAGATTGTAAATTTAATTTAATTTCACAGATAGACGTTTACAATGCAGTTGTCAGTCCATTACTGGAGGAAGTTCTTGCAGGGTACAACTGCACTGTATTTGCTTATGGACAAACTGGCACGGGGAAAACGTTCACAATGGAAGGCTACAGTAATGATCCTGCATTACACTGGCAAAGTGTAAGTTTTTTGTTAATTTAACAGACTTTAAAATACAAAATTTACTTTTAGAATGTTTATTTCAACTTTATTTCAAAATATTTTAAAGATTTTAAACGATTTCAAAAGATTTCAACAAGATTTGGAATGTTTCAATGGTTTCAAATGAAGACAAAAGATTTCATAAATGTTTCAAAGTATTAATAAGGATTTGAAAATATTTGATTAATTTCAACAAGGGTACAGTGTACCAGATTTAAAAGATTTTAAAACATTTCAAAGATTTTAAATGATTTCAAAATTTTCTAAAGATTTCAAAAGATTTTAAAGTATTTTAAAAGTATTTTAAAGATTTCAAAGGGATTTAATACAACAAATTTTAAATTTTTCAAAATATTTCAAAAAAATTTTGAATATTTTATTGATTTCAAACGAATACAAAAGATTACAGAAAGATTTCACAAATATTTTTAAAATTCATAAGGATTTTAAACAAATTTTAAGAATTTTAAAGATTTTAAAAAGATCTCACGAAGAATTCCTAGGGATTTCAAAAGATTTCAAGAATTTTAAAGATTTTAAAAAGGGTACAGTACTCCAGATTTCAAAGATTTTAAACGATTTCAAAAGATTTGGAATGTTTAAATGATTCTAAATAAATTCAAAAGATTTCAGGAAATTTTAAAGAATTCACAAGGGTTTTAAAAGATTTCATTAATTTTAAAGACTTCATAAGGATTTCAAATGATTTCAATAATTTCAAAGATTTTAAATAATTTCAAATTTTTTTGAAGATTTCCAAAGATTTTAAAGTATTTTAAAGATTTCAAAGGGATACAGTACGACAAATTTTAAATATTTTAAAAGATTTAAAAAAGATTTCAAATATTTTATTGATTTCAAACCAATACAAAAGATTACAGAAAGATTTCACAAATATTTTTTAAAATTCATAAAGATTCAAAGACTTCACAAGGATTTCAAAAGATTTCAATAATTTCAAAGATTCTAATTGATTTAAAATTTTTTTTGAAGATTTCCAATGATTTAAAAAAGAATTCGTAGGGATTTCAAAAGATTGAAAGTATTTTAAAGGTTTTAAAGGGATACAGTACGCCAGATTTTAAAGATTTTTCAAAAACATTTTGAATATTTTAATGATTTCAAACAAATGCAAAAGATTATAGAAAGATTTCACAAATATTTTTAAAAGTTTATAAGGATTAAAATTTTTTTTAAAGAATTTGAAAGATTTCAAAAAGATTTCGCCAAGAATTCTTAGGGATTCCAAAAGATTTCAAGAATTTGAAAGGTTTCAAAAAGGGTACCATACTCCAGATTTCAAATATTTTAAATGATTTCAAAAATGTTGTTAAAAAATTTTAAAAAGATTTGGAATGTTTCAATGATCTCAAATGAATTCAAAAGATTCCAGGAAGATTTCACAAATATTTTAAAGAATTCACAAGGGTTTCAAAAGATTTCATCAATTTTATAAGGATTTTATAAGGATTTCAAAAGATTTCAATAATTTCAAAGATCTTAAATGATTTCAAATTTTTTTGCAGATTTCAAAAGCTTTTAAACTATTTTGAAAGTGTTTTAAAGATTTCAAAGGGGTACAGTACGACAAATTTCAAATATTTGAAAAGATTTCAAAAAGATATTGAATATTTTATTGATTTCAAACGAATACAAAAGATTACAGGAAGATTTCACAAATATTTTTTCTAAAATTCATAAGGATTTCAAACAAATTTTAAGAATTTTAAAGATTTTAAAAAGATCTCACAAACAATTCACAAGAAGCTTTTTTTAAAAGATTTCAGAAAGATTTCATAAATATTCTAAAGAATTAATTAGGATTTTAAAAGATTTGAATAATTTCAAAAAATTCATAAAGATATCAAAAGATTTAAATAATGTCAAAGATTTCAACAGAGATACAGTACACTAGATTTAAAAGCTTTAAATACATTCAAAGGATTTTAAATTAATTTAAATTTTTTGGAAGAGCTCAAAAGAGTTAACAAAGATTTCAAACATTTCAGTGATTTCAAAAGTATACAAAAGATTTCACAAAGAATTCGTAGGGATTTGAAAAGATTGAAAATATTTTAAAGATTTTAAAGGGGTACGGTACGCCAGGTTTTTAAAGATTTTAAAAAGCTTTTAAATATTTTGTTTAATTTAAACGAATACAATAGATAACAAAAAGATTTTACAAATATTTTCACAAATTCATAAGGATTTTAAAAAATGTTAAGGATTGTAAAATATTTCAAAAAGATTATGAATATTTTAATGATTTCAAACAAATACAAAAGATTTTACAAATATTGTTAAAAATTTATAAGGATTTCGAAAAATTTCACGAATTTCAATGATTTCAAAAAAATCTCACAAAGTATTCCTAGGAATTTTAAAAGATTAAAAAATTTTAAAGATTTCAAAAAGGGTACATTAATCCAGATTTAAAAGATTTTCAACGATTTCAAAAATTTGTTTAGAAGATTTCAAAAAGATTTTGAATGTTTTAATGATCTTAAAAGAATTCAAAAGATTCCAGGAAAATTTCACAAATATTTCAAACAATTCACAAGGATTTCAAAAGATTTTAATAATTTTAAAGATTTCTACAAGGGTATAGTACATCAGATTTAAAAGATTTTAAAATATTTCAAAGATTTTAAATGATTTTAATTTTTTTTCATATTTATAAAGATTTCACAAGGATTTCACAAAGAATTCGTAGGGATTTCAAAAGATTGAAAATATTGTAAAGATTTTAAAGGGGTACAGTACGCCAGACTTTTAAAGATTTCAAAAAGCTTTTAAATATTTTGTTGATTTTAAACGAATACAGTAGATAACAAAAAGATTTCACAAATATTTTTACAAATTCATAAGGATTTCAAAAAAATTTTAAGGATTTTTAAGATTTCAAAAAGGTCTTACAAAGAATTCCTAGTCATTCAAAAAGATTTCAAGAATTTCAAAGATTTCAAAAAGGGTACAGTACTCTAGATTTAAAAGATTTTAAACGTTTTTAAAATTTTTTTTTAGAAGATTTCAAAAAGATTTTGAATGTTTCAATGATTTTATGAATTCAAAAGATTCCAGGAAAATTTCACAAATATTTCAAACAATTTACAAGGATTTAATAAGATTTCAATAGTTTTAAAGATTTCAACAAGAGTACAGTACACCAGATTTAAAAGATTTCAAAACATTTCAAAGATTTTAAATGATTAAAATTTTTTTTGAATATTTAAAAATATTTCGCAAAGATTTTACAAAGAATTTGTAGGGATTTCAAATGATTGAAAAAATTTTAAAGATTTTAAAGGGGTACAGTACGCCAGATTTCAAAGATTTTAAAAAGATTTTAAAAAGATTATAAATATTTTAGTAATTTTAAACAAATACAAAAGTTTTCACCAATATTGTTAAAAATTCATAAGGATTTCGAAAAATTTCACGAATTTCAATGATTTCAAAAAAATCTCACAAAGGATTCCTAGGGATTTCAAAAGATTTCAAGAATTTTAAAGATTTCAAAAAGGGTACAGTAATTCAGATTTCAAAGATTTTAAAGGATTTCAAACATTTTTAGAAGCTTTTTTAAAATATTTCAGAAAGATTTCACAAATATTTCAAACAATTAATAAGGATTTCAAAAGATTTCAATAATTTCAAAGAATTTATAAGGATATCAAAAGATTTCAATAATGGCAAAGATTTCAACAGAGGTACAGCACACCAGATTTAAAAGATTTCAAAACATCTAAAAGATTATAAATTATTTCAAATTTTTTGGAAGATTTTAAAAGATTTTACAAAGGTTTTAAACATTCCAGTGATTTTAAAAGTATACAAAAGATTTCACAAAAAATTCTTAGGGATTCCAAAAGATTGAAAGTATTTTAAAGATTCGAAAGGGGTAAAGTACGACAGATTTTATAAGATTTCAAAAAGATTTTGAATATTTTGTTGATTTTAAACGAATTCAATAGATTACAAAAAGATTTCACAAATTTTTTTACAAATTCATCAGGATTTAAAAAAAAAATGTAAGGATTTTAAACATTTCAAAAAGATCTTACAAAGAATTTCTATGAATTTCAAAAGATTTCAAGAATTTTAAAGCTTTCAAAAAGGGTACAGTACTCTAGATTTAAATGATTTTATAAGATTTCAAAAAGATTTTGAATATTTTGTTGATTTTAAACGAATACAATAGATTACAAAAAGATTTCACCAATATTTTTACAAATTCATCAGGATTTAAAAAAAAAATGTAAGGATTTTAAACATTTCAAAAAGATCTTTCAAAGAATTTCTATGCATTTCAAAAGATTTCAAGAATTTTAAAGATTTCAAAAAGGGTACAGTACTCCAGATTTAAAAGATTTTAAACGATTTAAAAAAATTTTTTAGAAGATTTCAAAAAGATTTTGAATGTTTCAATGATCTTAAATGAATTTAAAAGATTTCAGGAAAATTTCACAAATATTTCAAAGAATTCACAAGGATTTCATAAGATTTTAATCATTTTAAAGTTTTCAACAAGGGTACAGTACACCAGATTTAAAAGGTCTCAAAACATTTTAAAGTTTTTAAATGATTTCAGTTTTTTTTAATATTTAAAAAGATTTCGCAAAGATTTCACAAAGAGTTCGTAGGGATTTCGTAAGATTGAAGATATTTTAAATAGTTTAAAGGGGTACAGTACACCAGATGTTAAAGATTTTAAAAGATTTCAAAAAGATTTCAAAAATATTATGAATATTTGAATGATTTTAAACAAATACAAAATATTTTACAAATATTGTTAAAAATTCATAAGGATTTCGAAAAATTTCAATAATTTCAAAGAATTCATAAGGATATTAAAAGATTTCAGTAATGGCAAAGATTTCAACAGAGGTACAGCACACCAGATTTTAAAATTTTTCAAAAAGATTTTGAATATTTTATTGATTTTAAACGAATACAAAATATTACAGAAAGATTTCACAAATTTTTTTACATATTCATAAGGATTTTTAAAAAAATGTATGGATTTTAAATATTTCAGAAAGATTTTAAAAGAATTTCTATGCATTTCGAAAGATTTCAAGAATTATAAAGATTTCAAAAGGGGTACAGTACTCCAGATTTAAAAGATTTAAAAATTTTTTAGAAACTTTCAAAATATTTCACAAAGCTTTGGAATGCTTTAATGATTCCAAAAGCTTTCAGAAGATTTCACCAGATTTAAAAGATTGCAAAAAATGTAAAAGTTTTAAAATGATTTTAAATTTTTGTGAAGATTTCAAAAGGGTTCACAAAGAATTCGTAGGGATCTCAAAAGATTGAAAGTATTTTAAAGTTGTTAAAAGGATACAGTACGCCAGATTTTAAAGATTTAAAAAGATTTCAAAAACATTTTAAATATTTTAATGATTTAAACGAATACAAAAGATTGCAGAAAGATTTCACAAATATTTTTAAAAATTTATAAGGATTTCAAGTTTTTTAAAAAAAATTCAAAGATTCCAAAAAGAATGTTTTGATGATTCCAAATAAATTCAGAAGATTTCAGGAAGTTTTCACAAATATTTTAAAGAATTCAAAAGGATTTCAAAAGATTTCAATAATTTCAAAGATTTCAAGAAGGGTAAAGTACACCAGATTTAAAAGATTAAAAAAGATTTTAAAAACATTTGGAATATTTCAATGATTCAAACGAATACAAAAGATTGCAGAAAGATTTCAAAAAGATCTCACAAAGAATTGCTATGTATTTCAAAAGATTTCAATAATTTTAAAGGTTTCAAAAAGGGTAAAGTACACCAGATTTCAAAGGTTTTAAACGATTTCAAAACATTTTAAAGATTTCAAATAATTTCTAATTTTATTGAATATTTAAAAAGATTTCGCATCGATTTCACAAAAAATTCGTAGGGATATCAAAAGGTTGAAAATATTTTAAAGATTTTAAAGGTGTACAGTACGCCAGATTTTAAAGGTTTTAAAATATTTCAAAAATATTATGAATATTTTAATGATTTCAAACAAATACAAAAGATTTCACAGATATTTTAAAAAACTCATAAGGATTTCAAAAAATTTCAAGAATTTCAAAGATTAAAAAGATCTCACAAAGAATTCCTAGGGATTGCAAAAGATTTCAAGAATTTCAAAGATTTCAAAAAGGGTACAGCATTCCAGATTTCAAAGATTTTAAACGATTTCAAAAATTTTTTAGAAGGTTTTTCAAAAGACTTCAGAAGGATTCAAAATATTTCAATAATTTCAAAGAAAATATAAGGATATCAAAAGATTTTAATAATGTCAAAGATTTCAACAGAGGTGCAGCACACCAGATTTAAAAGATTTCAAAAAATTTAAAAGATTATAAATTATTTCAAATTTTTTTAAAGATATCACAAAGATTTCAAACCTTTCAGTGATTTCAAAAGAACACAAAAGATTTCGCAAAGAATTTGTAGGGATTTCAAAATATTGAAAGTATTTTAAAGATTTTAAAGTGATTTTAAAGTACGCAAGATATCAGAGATTTCGAAAGATTTAAAAAATATCTGGAATATTTTAATGATTTCAAATGAATACAAAAGATTGCAGAAAGATTTCACAAGTATTATCAAAAATTCGTAAGGATTTCAAAAGATTTCAAGAAGATTTCATAAAGATTTCAAACATTCTAGTGATTTCAAAAGAATACAAAAGGTTTCACAAAAAATTCGTAGGAATTTCAAAAGACTGAAAGTGTTTTTAAGATTTCAAAGGGGTACATTACGCCAAATTTTAAAGATTTGGAATGTTTCAGTGATTTTAAAGAAATACAGGAGACTACGGAAAGATTTCGCAAATATTTTTAAAAATTTTAGATGATTTCCAATTTTTTTGAAGATTTCAAAAGATTTCACAAAAATTTCAAGCATTCCAGTGATTTCAAAAGAATAAAAAAGATTTCACAAAAAATGCTTAGATTTTAATGGGGTACAGTAAGTCAGATTTCAAACATTTCAAAAGATTTAAAAACGATTTTAAATATTTAAATGATTTCTTACGAATACAAAAGATTTCAGAAAGATTTCACAAATATATTTAAAAATTTATAAGGATTTCAAATTTTTTAAAAGAATTTCAAAGATCTCACAATTAATTCCTAGGTATTTTAAAAGATTTCAAGAATTTTAAAGATTTGAAAAAGGGTACAATACGCTAGATTTCAAAGATTTTAAAAGACTTCAAAGATTTTAAAAGATTGCAGAAATATTTTGAATATTTTATTGATTTCTAACGAATACAAAAGATTTCAGAAAGATTTCACAAATATATTTAAAAATTTATAAGGATTTCAAATTTTTTTTTCAAGAATTTCAAAGATCTCACAATTAATTCCTAGGGATTTTAAAAGATTTCAAGAATTTTAAAGATTTGAAAAAGGGTACAATACGCTAGATTTCAAAGATTTTAAAAGATTGCAGAAATATTTTGAATATTTTAATGATTTCTAACGAATACAAAAGATTTCAGAAAGATTTCACAAATATTTTTAAAAATTCATGAGGATTTCAAATTTTTTTAAAGAATTTCAAAGATCTCACAATGAATTCCTAGGGATTTCAAAAGTTTTCGAAAATTGTGAAGATTTCAAAAACGATACAATACTCTATATTTCAAAGATTTTAAACGATTTAGAAGATTTTAGAAGATTTCAGAAAGATTTTGAATATTTTAATGATTTCTAACGAATACAAAAGATTTCATAAAGATTTCATGAATATTTCACAAATATTTTCAAAAATTCATAAGGTTATCAAAAAATTTCAAAGATTCTAAACGATTAAAATTTTGTTAGAAGATTTTAAAAGATTTCACAAAGATTTAAAATGTTCCAGTGATTTCAAATATTTTAAAAGATTTGAAAAAGATTTTGAATATTTTAATGACTTCTTACGAATACAAAAGATTTCATAAAGATTTTACAAATATTTTAAAAAATTTATAATGTTTTCAAAAAATTTTAAAGATTTTAAACGAGTGAAAATTGTTTAGAAGATTTTAAAAGATTTCACAAAGATTTAAAATGTTCCAGTGATTTCAAACTAGTACAAAAGATTTCTCAAATATTTTAAAGAATTCATAAGGATTTCAAAAGATTTAAACAAAATTTAAAAGCATACAGTACACCAGATTTTAGGGATTTAAATATATATTTCAAAAATTACAGAAATATTTCAAAGATTTCATACAGATTTCGACAAAATTACAAAGATTTCAAGAATTTCAAAGATTTCACAAAAATTTTAAAAGATTTCTCAAAAATTAAAGTTTTCACAAAGATTTACAAATATTTCGAAAGATTCGATTTAAATGCGAACTGAATTATTAGAGCTCAACTAGAAAATCAAAATATTTTTCGTTGAGCTGATTCTTTTTTTTTTTATTTTGACAACTGATTGAAAAATTAATTACTTTAATGCGAATTCAACAGTGTACTTAAAAAGTCATCCTTTTTGGTTGAAAATTCAAATGTTATTGTTAAAACTTCATCTCTTTGGGTAGAAATTTCAACTATTTGGTTTAAAACTAATTTTTTTTAAATTTAACAATTGGGTTGAACTACTTTCTTAGAAAATTAATCTTCTTGGTTGAAAATTCAATTCCCTTGTTGAAACTTCATATCCTTGGGTAGAAATTTAATATTTTTTAGTTCAAAATGCAAATGTTTGGTTTCAAATTTAATTATTGTAATAAAAATTCACCCTTTTGTGAAAAATTCAAATTTTTTGTTTAAAATTCGTCTTTTTCATTGAAACTTCAACAATTTAGTTGTAAATCAACTTTTTGTTGAAAATCTACTTTTTTGTTAAAAATTAAATAATTTGTTTGAATTTTTTTTCTCTTGTGACTAAAAAATGTGTCTCGGTTGAAAATGACACACTTTGGATGAAACATTATCTCTTTAGGATGGAAATTTGATCTTATTTAGTTCAGAATGCAACTCGTTAACTGCAAATTAAAATTTTAGATGAAAATACAACAATTGGATTGAAAAAATTTACTTTTTGTTTGAAAATTCAACTGTTTGGTTCAAAATTTGCCTTTTTTGGTTGAACATTCAACTATTTGGGTAGAAAATTCAACTGTTCTTTTAAAATTTATGTTTTCGTGTTGAAAATTCATGAAAATTCAACTGTTTTGTAGAAGATTTAACAATTTGGGTGAAATTTTGTTTTTTTTTCTTGACTTAAAAATCTTTCTTCGTTTAAAATTCAACTTTTCTGGTAAAAATTTGATCTTTTTTTTGGGTAAAAACGCAACTGTTTATTTAATATTTAATGTGTCTTGGATAATGGTTCAACTATTTTGTGGAAAATTCGTATTTTTTGGTTGAAAATTTGTCTAATTGGTTAAAAATAAATTTTTTTGATAAAAATATACAAAAATTGATTGACATATTTTTCTTTTTTGAATCAAAAATGTTTTTTGGTTAAAAATTGAACTCTTATGAAATTTTTATCTCTCTGGTTGGAAATTTGATCTTTTTCGATTGAAAATTTAATTGTTTTGATGGAAATTCAACAATTTTATTTAAAAAGTTGTCATTTTTGGTTGAAAATTCAAATATTTGGTTGAAAATTCAATTATTAGTTGAAATTTAATATTTTCGAGTTAAAAATTCAACTGCTTTGTAGAAGGTTCAACAACTTCTTTGAAATTTTGTTTTCTTCTTGACTAGAAAATCATTTTTCGTTTCAAATTCAACTCTTGGTAGAATTTTTATATGTTTTGGTTAAAAATGCAACTGTTTGTTTGAAATTTAATATCTGGGTTGAGGATTCAATTATTTTGTGGAAAATTCTTCTTTTTTGATTGAATTTAATTGTTTATGATTAAAAATTAAATTTTTTGTTTCGTAGAAATATAAACTATTATATTTTTTCTTGAAAATCAATTTTTGTTGGTTGAAAATTGAAATATTCCATTATTGTTTCAAAATTTCTCTTTTTTAGTTGAAAACTTAACTACTTGGTGGAAAGTTTAACTACTTTATTAAAAATTCATTATTTTTTTTTTGTTGAAGATTCATTTTTTAATTGAAAATTGATCTCTTTAGTTAAAAATATAACTATTTTCTTCAATTATTTTTGTTTTTTGTTGTAAATTAACTTTTTAAACTGAAAATTAAACTATAACGTATTTGGTTGGTATTTTTTGTTGAAAACTTGTTTTTTTTTGGTTGAAATTTAATTTTTTAAATTGAACAATTACCTATTCGATTCTTGGTTGTCAAATAATATTTTTAGGTTGAAAATTGAACTATTTGGTTGTAAATCCATGTATTTTATTGAAAATTTGATTTCTTTTGGTAGAAAATAATATTCTTGGAAGCAAATTCATGTTTTTAGTCAAAATTGAATCATTTGGGTTTCAAAATGAATTTAATATGGTTCTCATATGAATTTTATTTAAAATAATTTATTCTCCTTTTCCCTCTGTTATCGGCACAGTTAAAAATGCAAATTAAATTAAGATGAATTAATTCTTAATATTTTTACCTAAGAGACATTGACAATTCTTTTATATCCTTGATGAAATTATCAAATGTTTAGCTGATCCATAAATAGCAACAACCGTCGCGAGAAAATTATTTAGCACTTTCTACCTTTTTCATTAAATTTCTGATTTCTATGCGAAAAAGTAGCGTATTGAGATTCAAGAAAAGTATAATTTGGAATTGATAGATGTGCTGATTGGTTGCTTTTGATAATGTTTTTTTTTTACATTGCTGCATGTCAAAAAAGTCTTCCAATTTTTTTGCGGATTTTAGACAATTATTATTGGAAGCTTCATAACTTTTTTGTGACAAAAACAAACTAGGAAAAAAATCTTTCAGACCCAGGAAGCAAAATTGGAGACAGCGAATTTTTAATTTTAATTCCTGGGTCTTGGCGAATTTTCGCGGGGTGCATTTTTATCACTGGAAAGTTTTAAAGTACCTCAAAAAATTATTTTGTTATTTACATAGCCTTAACATTTTTTTTTCTGAAAACTGAGGCCTCCAGAATTGTAAAAAAAAAATTGGAACTCAGAAAAATTTAAAAATTATGCAAGCAAGAAATTTTTTGAACACTTTTTTCGAGTGCGGCTAACCAAGGTTCATATCTATCGATTCCAAATCAATTATACACTTTTAGGATCCCAAAACACTAAAAAATTTTGGTAAAGTTGATCTGGAAAACCTGGAAATGACCTGAAATTTTGAAAGCCGACTTCTGTAACAACCCTGATAAATTTTTTATTTATTTTCTTTTATTGCAAGGTTTGTATTCCGAGATTCGAAAAATTTTAGGCCCTGGTTTTAAAAATATTCGGCATGTTTTTGATCCACAGGACACGAGCGCTGGTATAATTCCTCGTGCCTTGAGTCATTTGTTCGACGAGATACGTTTGCTTGATGCTCAAGAATATTCTGTTCGTGTCAGTTTCCTGGAGTTATACAACGAGGAATTGTTTGATCTTCTTTCTCCAAATGACGATGCATCAAAAATCCGACTTTACGAAGATGCTTCGAAAAAGGGTGCCGTGATAATTCATGGATTGGAAGAAGTCACGGTTCACAACAAAAGTGAGGTCTACAAAATCCTCGAAAGGGGCTCAGAGAAAAGGCAAACTGCTGCCACGTTAATGAACGCTCAGTCCAGGTGTTTGCCGCAACTATTTCGAAATCTTGATCCATTTTCTTCCTGTTTCTTAATCTACAATAATTATTTTCAGTCGATCACACACAGTTTTTTCAATTACCATTCATATAAAGGAGAATACGGTAGACGGAGAGGAACTGATGAAAATTGGAAAGTTGAATCTGGTAGATCTCGCGGGAAGCGAAAATATTGGAAGGTCAGGTGCTGTGGACAGGAGGGCGAGAGAGGCTGGAAGCATAAATCAGTCTTTATTAACTCTTGGAAGAGTTATTACAGCTCTTGTGGAACGCGCTCCTCACATTCCCTACAGGTATTATTATTATTTTACTAGACTATTATACGCGCGCGCATACACGCCCTTATTCGCCATAAATATTCATTTTCATCATTCACCTAATTTTCCAATAACTATTTATTTGCTAAAATGTTTTTAACACTTAAATTCTTGCTGAAATTAGATTCTGGAAGAATGTATTCAATGAATCCGTGTAGCACAGAATTATTTAATTCCCGATTACTATTATTAACACAGTAAAGGGCGAGATATCATTTTTTGAATATTTCAAGAGCACGACTTAACCAACGTAGTAATAAATCCGAAAACAAATATCAATAATAATTAATATAATTATAAATTTAAATACC